>CAJGYM010000248.1:0-40895 GCA_904845305.1 Caenorhabditis auriculariae | reverse complement strand
GTGATACTAGAAAAACAATTGTTTTTGTTATAATAGTTAATTTTTGAAATTTGGCATGTTCTAAAAACACGAGCGGTTGTGGGGCACGAGCGGCACGACCGTTACTAAATCACGAGCGGTTTCATTTTTCGCTCCTTCGCGAACGCTTCTAAATCACGAGCGTTTTTTTGGCTTATCGTTCTGTTCGAGCGTTTCTAAACCGCGAGCGTTTCATTTTAATCATTTTTCTTTATTACCATCCAAGTGTGTGTTTTTCATATTTCTACCTTCTTTTTTTCTCCTTGAATAAAAAAATTTTTGACGATCTTATATGCACATTTTTTTCCGCTCAATTTGTTGATTGATTCACATTTGAGGTTCATATAATGGATTTTTTTCTAAGTTTTTTTGCGGTCTCTATAATTTCACAGATTCTGCGTATGGCAAATTTTTTTCTAATAATTTCATCTGATTTTTCATATTCAATATACGACATAGTGGGCTTCGGACGATAACCAGAAAAATGCAGCAAGCTCCCGTTGTTCCAGAAAAATGCAGCAAGCGGCCTGTTACTAAATTTTATAATTTCGTATTATAATTCCGCCCAAACAGCGCTTATAAAAATGACTATACTAGCTAGATTTTTTTGCAAGAAAAACACAGATGAGAATCAGAGAAAAAAAGTTCATATTTTTTTAATTTGTCATAAGCAAAAATCTGAGAAATATTGACTTTCATGCGAGACATCTGTGAAATATTAGTTTATCATACGCAAAATCTGTGAAATATTGAATATGAAAAATCAGATGAAATTATTAGAAAAAAATTTTGCCATACGCAGAATCTGTGAAATTATAGAGACCGCAAAAAAACTTAGAAAAAAATCCATTATATGAACCTCAAATGTGAATCAATCAACAAATTGAGCGGAAAAAAATGTGCATATAAGATCGTCAAAAATTTTTTTATTCAAGGAGAAAAAAAGAAGGTAGAAATATGAAAAACACACACTTGGATGGTAATAAAGAAAAATGATTAAAATGAAACGCTCGCGGTTTAGAAACGCTCGAACAGAACGATAAGCCAAAAAAACGCTCGTGATTTAGAAGCGTTCGCGAAGGAGCGAAAAATGAAACCGCTCGTGATTTAGTAACGGTCGTGCCGCTCGTGCCCCACAACCGCTCGTGTTTTAGAACATGCCTTGAAATTTGTATGTTCCTAATCAACGAGGAAGGTGTGAAGTTGAAATTCAGAAAAAATTTGAATTTTTTAGATGACTAGATTTGCTTGGTTCTGATGTAGAAAGAAAAATAATTATTATGTCGTGTTCAGATTGATTTCCGCGAAGTTTCAATTTCGCCCAAAAAAATTTTGAAAAAAAGCGATTTTGATCACAATATGCTTTTTAGGAAGTCTGTCTCAACCTTCTGGAGTTTAAATAAACGTTTTTTTTAAAGATCCATACAAGGAAGTTGTGAACAAAAATTTCGTATATTTTCTGACGGTTACTGTATCTCTAGATCTAGTTATCTTTTTCTTTCGCTGGCGGCTATTTTGATTTTAATGGAATCCTTTTGAACAGTTCAAAATGAATGAACTGACGATTTTATTGAATCTCAGATGCCGACAGTGATCATCGCCGGCGCGGGACTCGTCGGAGCCCTCAACGCCTGTTTTTTCGCGCAAAGAGGCTGGAATGTCCAGGTCTACGAGTACCGGAAAGGTAAAGTTCAAAATTCGTTTTCCAGAGAAAAAAAAAGAAGTTGTGAACTTTTTCTGAGAACCATCCGGAGAAGCTTGTCACACGGGTTGACTACTAAAAGTCTAAATTTTGGAAAAAAGTCCGATGTCTGTGTGCCACGACTTGAAATTTTACCGAACGACGTTCCACTGCGTACAGTCGCGAAGCGACTTTGCCTTCGCGGAACTGGGTCACCCTTCCAGACTATTTTTATTGCTGATAGATTGTTCCACTGCGAGTATTGAAATGAGAAAAAAAAAAATGGAAAGCGCGACCGAGATTCGCAAAGGGGCCCGGCGGAACAGCGGAATGTCGTTCGGTGAAATTTCAAATCGCAGTCTCACAGACTATAACAGTTTTTTTCTTTTGAAACGGCGTGTTTCTTCATTTTCAAACTCTGAGGAATAGAAAAAGGCTAGAAAAGACGAAATATTCCTCGATTTTTATAAGAAGAAGAGCAATATTTCATCGGAAATGATTAAACGGCTGCGACCTTTCAGACATCCGCACGATGGCTCACGTCCAGGGCAGAAGCATCAATTTGGCCTTGTCCCAGAGGGGCAAAAGCGCCCTGGAAGCCGTCGGACTGAGAGAATATATCGTCAACCAGGGTTTGGAACGGTTTTTCATCGAAAAATATTATTTTCGGAAATAAAAACCGATTTTTGAAGCTCACATTCAAAAGGAATTTCAGGTGAACTTCTTTTGAAAAAAAATTGGAAATTTATTCGAAAATCTCGCAAAATTTTTTTTCTTTTGAATCTTATGAAAAGAGAGCCAAAAATGAAGCTTTTGATCGAAAATTGATGAATTTAGGGGTTCCAATGTACGCCAGGCTGGTGCACAACAAGGACGGCAAAACGTACAGCCGACAGCCTTATGGAAGACCGGGAGAAGTTAGTTTTTTTCACGGAAAAATGTTTTCGTTTACTTTAAAAATTTGGCTGGGCCTGAAAATCGAAAAAAATTCTGAGTATACTTCATCACCGGAGCTTATGAACTTATGAACAGTTTTGACAATTTATCATCAAAAATGTTGAAAATTCATTAACTCCACTTATTCTGTTCTGATCAATGCTTAATAAATTATTTCCAGCACATCGTTTCCATCAATAGACGTCATTTGAACGAGGTTATGATCACACAAGCCGAAAAATGTCCAAATGTCAAGTGAGTTTGAAGAAATTAACTTGAAAAGTTCATGCTTTTTTGAATTGACGGGTTAGTCGTTCAAAATAATTTCGCGAAATAGGTAAAATTAGAAATTTAGAAAAAACGGGTCCTACAACGCTATACCGTAATATATGAACTTTTAGGAAGAGTTTTACGCACCTGTTTGAAATTTTCTTTGAAAATGTTCGAATAATTTCAAAATTTGGAGTTCGCGCGTGAAATTTACCGTAAAAACGCATTTATTGCGATATATCGTTGTAGGACCCTCCCGGAAGTCCAATTCTGCTTTCTTTCCGGAATTATTTTAAATGAATAACGCGTCAATTTTGAAATCGCTGAAGAACATATAAATTTTCTTCACGCAGTGTTTCTTCCGGTAATATTAAATCTGCAATGATTCATTTAAAAAAAAAGTTTGAATATTATCTCTAGTTTGTTTTCAACTATTTTCTAGATTTTTCTTCGAGCACAAAGTGAAGAATGTGGACGTCGATAAAGGCTCAATAACCGTTCAATCGTAAGTTTTTTCCTTATCAAGTCAAACTTTCTCAACCTTCATGAAGTGCTTAAAATCCCTGATTAATACAAAGAAAATTTTCAGACTAGCCAAAGTGAGTCGAATCCCCCGGCCTGGGCAGTCCCCTCCAAGGTTTGTTTTTATTTGAAATATCTAAAACCTATGGGAAAACTTGGAAAAGACGTTTTTTCGACGGCGCCCACTTTTTCTCCGTAAATTGTAGGGTGTCGTGTGCATGGTTCTTGTATGTTTCAATAATGATATATGATATTTATTTTCTAAGATTTTTCAATCAATGTCTTCCGGCTCAAGATAAAAATCATTTTCTTCATTATGCGAAAAGGAATCTTTTTTCAAATTGCAGAACCGAAGACACGACAGAACAGACAATCCAAGGAGATCTGATAATCGCCTGCGATGGCGCCTATTCGGCTGTCAGGAGAAGTCTCATGACTTTTCCGAGGTAATATTCTTCCAAGTTTTGGGGGAAAAACAATTCAGGTTCAACTACTCACAAGAGTACATTGAGCACGGCTACGTTGAGCTGAATATACTGCCCAAAAGTGATGAGGTGATAAAAGGGCGGATCTGAGCAAGATTTAATCAAAATCTTCAGTTCGCCCTAGAAGAGAACGTCTTCCATTTATGGCCAAGAGGTCACTTCACCTTGATCGCTCTTGCTAATAAAGACAAAACTTTCACAGGTGAGTTCTAAAAACATCGAACAAAATCATTACTTAACATTGATTTTGAAGAAATGAATAAGAAGAGCTACTATGTTTACATTAAAAAAATGCCTATCAAGATCTCATAAATATAATTTTCAGTTACTATCTTCGCTCCATTCGCCGAATTCGAGAAGCACATGTCTAACACAACTGATGTTCTCAACTTCTTCCGAGAGAACTTTCCAGACGCCTATGAGCTTCTTGGAAGGTATGTCCATTTGTTTGAAAACTTCTGGAACTTGAAAGATTGGATTTTTGATGGGAAAATTATGAGTTCAATGCCTTTTAAAACCTCCAATCTCCTCCGGACTGAAAAATTCCTCAGGTTCATATCGCAGGCCTGGTTCAAAGTTCTGTTAGGAAGTCCCAGGTGTATGTACTGAAAAAAAGCCCTTTGCTTAACGTTATAGGCTACCAAGACCGAAAATGTACAAGAAATGCTCGGAAGATGTCTTTCTTCTTCAACAATTTTTGAGCATTTCCAACTCATTTTTCGAACTGATATTTCCGCTAACTATAAATGATATCGTCTATAAGTTTGGACTAGATCTGCAAAGTTCGCCTCAAAAAAACAACCGAAAAAAAGTTCAATTTTCATTATGATCCTATCTTCAGAGATCACATCGCGGACACGTTCTCAAGAGTGAAACCACAACCGTTGATTTCCTTAAAATGTGCCCCACATCATTTTGGAGACAATATTTTACTCATGGGCGATGCCGCTCATGCAATGGTCCCATTCTACGGTCAAGGAATGAACTGTGTGAGAAATTTTATTCATTTTTGAAAAACTGCCATGAAATTTCACTAGAACTGCCCAAATTCTATGTGGTTCAAAGCAAAGATCAATTACGCTAAAACTACAGTTCTAAGAAAATAAATTTCCCTTAACTCAGGGCTTCGAGGACTGCCTGGTTTACAGCGACATTCTAAACCAATACCCAATGGACATTCGTAAGCTCAAAACTTCCACGTCCACCTCTTTAATTTCTATTTCAGCCCGCTCCTTAAAAGAATATTCCCGGGTCAGAGTCAAAGACGCTCACACGATAAACGACCTAGCAATGTATAACTATGAGGAGGTATCGAAAAATGAAATAAAAGCCGACTAATTCAAAAAATTAGCTTCGCGACTTGGTAAACCACACTTCTTACAAACTTCGTAAGAAATTCGACATGTGGCTGAACAGAATAATGCCCGAAACTTGGATTCCGCTCTACTCAATGGTCACATTTAGTCGGATACCCTATTCAAAGGTCGTGGAGAATCGTCGATGGCAGGATAAGGTAGGTTATGTTTGAAAGATATTGAACAAGATAATCCGCTCAATCATTGGTAACGCGAAACGGACATGTTGAGGTATTTCTAGTGACCACTTTAGTAGCGTCAGCACCCTTAAGTGATCCCTAGATATGCTCAGAAACGTCAGTTTTTCGTTACCAATGTTGGAGAGGTTCTGAATACAGACTGGAACTAACTGAATATTATAAAACTCATCAGAAATTTCCGCAAAAGTTTCGAAGAGAAAAAAACGAACTCGATTGGGAAATTTTAACGAACATTTTAAAATTTTGGATTTTATTGAAAACCGAAGATAGTAAAACTAAAATTATTCACATTTTCATCATTCTTTAAGTTTGTGGCAAGCTTATTGGATACTAAGTTAACTTTAACGATTCGGAAAAAGTTCTGTATCAAATTCAAAAAACCAATTCTTGCAGTTTTCTTTGGAGCCAAAAAAAGTATTCGTTTAAAGTTTAGTTTTTTTCTTCTCGAAAAAATTAAATTCAAGTTGAACTTTTTCTAGAAATCCTAGAATTCGTTAAAATCACCCCGAAACACACTGGATGACTAAATAAATTCCATAACTGCCGGAAAAAAGGATTTTTAAGATAGTTTCTCGGTTCAACAAGATCATCTGCACCTCTACGGTCGTCGGAGTCATTGCCGTGGCTTCTTTCGCCGCATATCGTCAGAAAATCCCGCCATTTAACAAGTTCTAGCCTTATATTTCATTTCGGAATAAACGTCTCATTTGATTACTCAGAGAAAATTTAACCATTGAACATCGTTCATTAAATCGAACCCGATAAAGAATACCAACGAAGTGCGGAGCAAACAATTCAACTGTAGGAAGACAAAAATTACGTGCGGCGTAAATCTTCAGGCCTTGACGTTGAGGCCTTGGAGCTGTTGGATCGCGTTGGCCAGGTACTTTTCTTTGAAGGAAGCCTGGTGGATTTCCTTGTCGACCTGGAAACAGGGTTGAAAATGGGAAGAAAAGGACATTTAACCGCAGAGGAGATGAGTTTCATCAGTTGTTCCTTTTCGAAACGTGCCTTGGCCGCTTCAGTTTCCTTCAAGTAGTCCAGCCGTCGCTTCAATTCCGTCGAGATGTTCTCAATGTTTTTCCTGAGTTCGTTCGAGTTTTATTAGGAATTAATATTCAGTGAGCAACCTATAGCTGGCCTCCAACTGCAGCTGCATGCTTTCCTTGAGGGCCGTCGGAATGGACTCACGGACCGCTTTCAGAGATTCCGTCTTTTCGGCGGAGGTCTAGAAATTGGAAACTTTTGGTTCAATACAAAATTAAATAAAGTTCTTTGTTTCATGCGTGAATTAATTCAAATTTAAAGAAATTATTTTGATTTGAATTATTAGAAATATAACTTTGAAATAGAATTTAGTGCACATTACCTGAAGTTAATGCACTTTTTTTTATTGGAAACCTCTGAACTATCAAAAATTTCAAGTGTTCAAGTCATGCATTTTCAGATAAACTCGAGAAAAAACCTAAAACTTTTAAAACTCGCAATAACTCTCCTTAAGTCCAAGAAAGAACGTATATAACAAGATTAAAAATTTTAAACTTCAACTGAAAATAGCTCTGACATCTGAATTTTATTTTTCAATCAAATATTCCAACTTTTCAGCTGCTCGCAAATTTTTCGATTCGAGTGGTCTTTTTGGTTAATGAATTATATAAACAAAGGTGTAGAAAATAATGACCAAATTCTCGAGTTTCTGAAGAAGATAAAGATTTATAAAGTTAGAAATGGGATTTCACCTAGTCTGTGCATTATTTTCATTCGAAATCAGCTGAAAACTAGACCGATAGACCTACAAATCGAATTTTAAGTGTCAAGCAACAAGCGATAGAAATATTTTCTACAGAAAGCTAGATCTACTTTAAAACCATTGGATTTATTTTCGTCTTCTAATCAATCGAAACCTTTCGGAACTCGACGGCATCTTTCAAATCTTCGGCGATAAGTCCCTTGAAGTAGTTCATGCGGTTCTGATACTCACCGTACAGCCAACTGTCAACTTTGTCTAAAAAAATCCATCTTTTTTTTTTTGTCATATTAAATACATCCAGCGCTTCTGGAAACAAGCAAGTAGAAAAGGATCCATCCCACGGTCATGTGACCCTGTTCCTCGTAGACCCAAAGTTCCTTGTTGACCAGGAACGCGAACAGACCGCCGAAGAAAAGATAGGGGCCTGAAATATCAATATTTTTTTACTTATGGGAGATTTTTTTCACCAGAAACTCCAGTGACCTTCTGGAAGGCCGTGAACCACGAATCGGGCATCATCAGAAGCCGAGTCTTTGGTGGGTACATCGGACGCGCCGGGTACGGATAATTCGTCTGAAATTCGAAAATTTCGTTCAAATTGATTCAATATGAAAACCAAGTCACGATCCGGATGTTCCTTGAAATCTTTGGGAATCGCAGGGAGCGGCTCAGGCGCCGACCATTCCTTTCCGACGGCGTCGAACATACTTTTTGGAGCCTCAGTTTCGCCTTTCAGTGGGATCCCTAAATTTAAAATGCTATTATGAAGTTTGTTTCTATAAAAACTACCTTTGAACCTGTAGGCGATTTTCTGGAAATAGTTGGGCTGGTCATCTGTAGAAACGGCGGAGGGAACATCTCAATTGGTAAAATGAGATAACGCAACTTCTTCGAATTTTTAACTTTTCAAAAGCTATTTTAGCAAATTCTTCGTATCGCGAGACACTAACAAATAACTTTCCTAAAATTTGCTCTAAAGTTTCTAGAAACTTTTAAAATGAATTAAAATATAATTCATCGAGAACTGTCTGAAAATAGGAACTTTTTCCCGATGACCTTGAATCATTAAATGCATTCAAAAATTGCACGAGAATTTTATTAATTACTTGAAGCGTGCGCCAAACGAACAGGAACAACTGCCCGAATATTTGAAGGACACAAGAACCGACTGAGCGACATCCTTTCCTAAAAATTAACATTTCTCAGGATTAATTAGCGATGAGGATACAGCGAGACAAATCTTTACGCGCCGAATAATTCATAAAAGTGGTTTCAATAAAAAACTAACGTAAATCAACCAATTGAAAAGAGATAAGGCAAATTGGTTGATTGAAAAAAGATAAAAATAAAATGCACGGCCCATTTCGGTGCACTTCGATTGCGCCATTAACACAGGAGAAACGTCAGAGCGCGTCGATTGACGTGAAGATTTTCAATCTTGGTTCGAAAAGTTTTGATTTATTCATTTTTT
Source organism: Caenorhabditis auriculariae (assembly GCA_904845305.1). NCBI lineage: Eukaryota > Metazoa > Nematoda > Chromadorea > Rhabditida > Rhabditidae > Caenorhabditis > Caenorhabditis auriculariae. The sequence goes on along the minus strand of CAJGYM010000248.1, from coordinate 32,207 downwards.
ATTAACGGTACTTTTCTACCAATAGAGTTGTGAAAAATCTTTGTTACTTTGCTCTGTAAAATTTTTCGGAAAATAAAAAACAGAAAAACAGTAACGGATACACAACGTTTATCTGCTCTCTGACCAATGAAAAATGGAAAAAGGAACTTTCACGCGAATATATCTGTGAAAAGTAGAGGTTGCAGGTAAATAACCGATCAACGATCTGTTTCTGACTCGCGATTTTCAAATCCAACCAGTTATGGCGATGCATATTTAAGCGAGCAAATGTGAGGTCGAGGTATCGTTTTCGATACTTTTAGCACTTCAAAAATGACTTCAACTTCAATCTTCGTTATTTCTACTCTTCTGGCAGTTTTAGTCGCAGCCTTCCCTATTGAGGGCGGATTTCAAGGTTCTTTCAAATCGAAAAATTTGATAAACGGAAATTTCAGAAAGAATCCACAGAGAAATGCAGGCGGCCGGAATTTCGCAGGCAACAATTGATGGGATTCAGAAGATAGCAGACAACTACAAGGTTACTTTTTGAATTTGACAATTTTATGAGAAGTTGAAAGTTTTCAGGAAGATTTCGCAGAAGTCAAGTCGAATCCGGAGGTCGCCAAGGCGGCTTTCGAGAAGATGAGACTCGACGTTGACACCTACATCAAGACGGCTCCCGCAGCTGACCAGGTGCAGTTTTTCGATAGTTTTCAAGCTCGAGAAAGATTTAAATTATCTGAAAACCAAGGAATATATCAAATAAGACAATATTTCCATTTATAGGCCGCCTGGAAGACCTTCGCCCAGAATCTCAAGGCCGAGCTCGAAGCTCATCGCCCGACTGTGCCTTCATAATAAAAAAAAACTTTCGAATATTCAAATTTATTTGTACAAAAAATAAAGGTTATTCTTCAACTTTTTCCTGGAGCAGCACGGAGTAATTTGTAAGAAATGAACGTGAACCAGACGTCAAACACCAAGAAAAGGAACAAAATTAGTAACGTTATAAAGGGAAACTTGGTAACGCCTGGAAAATGAAAAATATTCAAGTGAAAAGGAGAAAGAAAAAACCAAAAGACAGCTCTATACAAACCACCGCCACAGACATGATTGTATTGATAACGCAGTTCCCCTGGATTTTCGTTTTCAAGAAGTTTTTTTTTCAAAATTACCCTCGCGATCATACAACATAAGTGCGAAACGGCGGAATTCTTGAACAACGAAATGACACTGAGGATGTATACGAATAACTGAAAAAAGTTGAGGATACCTCGATTTTTCATGATAGAAATCCTCACACACCGATGAGTTCAGTTTTCGAACGTGTCGGGGCATTTCTAGTGACCACTTTAGTGGTGTCCGCACTTTTAAGTGCTCTCTAGAACTGCTTAGAAAGGTCCGGTCTTCGCTACCATTTTCCGAGAACCCTAGTGGCCTCTTAAGAAGTTCCTAAAGGACTACTCGGAGAGAACACTACAGTGGCCACTAAAACCACCTACATAGGAGCCACTGTTTCGTGTATCAGTGGCCGATATAGTAGTTTCAGTGAAACATTAGTACCACGTAGACCTCTAAAAAGCGCCTAAATTTTAGCTACTTAAGCGGCCACTAATTCCACTTCTAGGATGACCTCTAAAACGTCAAAACCCTACAAAGGCCACTAGAAAATCGTCCAGATTTTAGGTTTATCAAAAAATGAAAACTCACATAAGAAAAGGCGTTATCGAATTGTTTAACCCTAAAATTTTTCAAATTTTTTTCGCAATCTATTTTGAAAAATACAAATCTGAAATGCCGAGAATGATGGTTATGAAGCAAAAAAGAAGAGAAACCGGTACCATCAAGCGATTCCAGAACTATAATAAAAATTAGGGATTATTTTGAAAAAAAGCTGGAAAACCTTGAGAGTACCGACACATGGATCATGTCGAATTGATTTCTCTTCATCTGAATTTCTGTAAAACTCGAGAATTTGATAATAATCGTGAAACCGTCTCACTCCTCTAGAACCGTGTCCTCCATTTCGGGAAGAATTTAGCAATGCCATGGATTTTCACGCAATATTTTTGAGAATAAAAAGTCAAGGTTTTTCCCATATTATTCTGAAAAAGGAGGGCTATTGACCCCGAAAAAACTGCTTGGAAAGACAAGAATACTTGAAAAAACTCTTGAAATCTCATATCCCCAAGAATCTTCCCGTGTCGATTTCATCAAAACTTATGAATCGCAGAAATCTCCGACTTTTTGTGATTTTTTCCTTTTTCTGTAGTTTTCCAGTGAGTTGCGTGTACTGTTCGGCTAATAAAAGGTTCGTTTCATGAGCCAATCATTTTCTCATTGTTAAAATTCAGAATAGTGGTATCGGATTGGAGTTTAGTCTCAACGGAAGATTATCAGTCAGGACAATCGGATGATACGACGATTTGTCCACTTCGTATTGAGTCAGAAGATGGGGAAGAGCTTCTCGGTCTATTTCTGAGAATAAAAGAGGATGAATTATGTTTTTATTTCAGTTTCCATTACAAGCTCCCTGTTTTTCTCGCATCGGAAGCCAAAAAACACAAAAGAGATAATTATTAAAAACTCGGAATCAGTTTTCATCGTTGATAGCGAGCCGAAGGTACGTTGAAACTTCATTAATTTAAAAAGTAGTCGATTTCTTTCAGGCTTATCAGTTGATGAAGACGCCGATAACAATTTTGATTCCAATGAACTTGAACTTCCGTTCTTTGCTGATGTTTTCAAAGCCGATAACTTGCACGTCAGATACGATGCGTTGTCCGCAAATACCCCAATGCACAAGTAAAGCCTACCGTAATTCGTAAAAATTATTTTTAAGATTGTTCAAACTTCTGCTTTTTGAAAACTTTGGAGTGTGACGGACTCGACACGTGTGGGGAGGACGAATCCCGTTGCGATGACAAATTAGTAAATGGAAAAATTCTAATTTTTCCATAGAAAATTAGATTTTACAGACTCGTCGGCCTTTGTCCTCCTACAGTTATGGAAGAGAAGCTTTGTCTTCTAGTGAACTGATGCTCATTGGCTTTTTTGTTCTGAATGGATCTTTTATAGGTGATTTCATAGGTTAACTTTTTTTATTTCTTTCAAGTTTTCTTCTTGATTCTGTCGTTGTTCTCGGCTGGAGCGGTTTTTGGCCGTTTTCCACTGTACGCAAGGAAAAGCAACGCTTCACGCAATACTTTTGTGCGCTATCTACGGTTGAAATTCTCAAAAATGACTCATAAATTCTTGTACTTCACAGAGAGGCGATCCCAAGCACTTCAAACAAACCGACCGAACCTCCAGAAGAACCTGAAGCAGTCCTAGAACGTGTAGAAGAAGAAGAAGCTGTACCCCTGGAAGAGAAACCGATAAGAAAGCTGTCGGACTCAGCCGCCAGAATGCGGCCAAGACCTTCAATCCTTTCCCGGATCAACTTCGATCCTGCCCCGGCTCTGAAAGAACTTGAACCAGGTAAAAAAAGGTTGATAAGTTTTAGGGTAAGTAGGAGGTTTCAACACAGCTTAAGCTAATCTTCTGTTGTTCTGAACTGAATAATCATGGTTGAATGATCCAAATCGGTGTGGTTCGAAGCCTGATCAAGCAGTTTCGAATGAGGAATGCGAAAGTCGTTTTGGGTCGGGTGATCCTTTGATAATTGACATAGACGCTGTTATGTGCTGAGACATTTCACGTGCGACCGGCGGATTTAATACTTAGAAACGCCAAAGTGGTCCCTGTAGGGGTTCAGGGTCTGACCCCTAAGTTTTTAAAGATGAAGTGGTCCCTATAGGGCCTTTACTTTCTGTTCAGAAAACTAGAAAGTCAAACTTGATCGATTACTCCTCTGTTGATATTTTTCATTCGAATAGCGCTAATTCATTGATTTTTTCGTGTGTAAATGCTTCTTCTCATAGAATCAAATCAATAAATGAATGGAATGTCCGCTGTATGGGCCACTAATTAAAAGCCCTATGGCGGCCATTTTGCAAGCGGTAGTGGTCCCTAGAGGGAAGCATTCAAGGGCTTCCAAGGTTCTACAAGGACCACATCATTATATCAACAAACAGAGACTTCGAAAAAATTCTATTATTATTTCTTTCAGAAGTCGAAGATCGTGATATCACCCCTCCGGAGTCGATCTGCTCTCCGCCGGCTCACCGACCAGATGTTTCGAATCCTAAATAAAACTTCAAAACTTTTCAGTTTCAGGTTTTCCTCCGAAGACAAAGTCTCCCAGTGACGAGCATGTTGAACGACGTCGCCTCGAGTGTCCTCAGAAGCAAAAGATTGTCTCACTGTGGCAAGTCGATGGACCAGCCAAACTTTTGATCGAGAATAATAAATTGTTCACTTAAAGTGGAAAAATACTCATAGAAGCGGTCAAAGTTCCTCCTAAAAACTTCCCAAAAAAGAACGTCCTCTTGACTTTACTTCAATTTTCCTCTGAGCATCACTTCCCTGCGGACTCGTCATAATGGGTAGGGCAGGAAGAACTTTGGAAAAAATGCAAATTACCTATTTCCTCTTTTTCCGTTCTAAAATGGGCTTTTGGCGTCTGAGGCACGTATACCTGTGTATTATGACTTTTCGCAGGTTTTCAAAAATTTGGAGCTCAAAAAAAGAGGAGGGAAAAGAGGGTGCAGACAAGTCAGACTCGTTGAATCCTCGAAGGATGATTTTTATTATTAAATAATTATTGAATTTTATCACAGAAATCCCAGAGAAAAACCGAAATTTTCCAGAGATATAGCGCCATTAGAAGGATGATAGATTCATGAGACGTGAGAAAAAAGGAGAAGAATCTTGGATACGGGAATAACAGCTGGACGGCCGCCCCAAAAATGGCTCGAATTTCGAATCTCTCCTCTCATTTTATTTTCCACCGTTTTTCCATTTATTTTTAGTTTATGACGTGTTTTCACTTGATTTCGACGGATTCTAAAAATAGCGGAAATGCAAATTAAAACGAAAAAGGAAACGACCTGGCCGCCCTGGCAACCTTACCTTCTGAAGTGGCCTTTTTTATTCTCAATTTTATTTTTCTTTCAACGCGTCTTGCCCTTTTTCTTCTCTCGTCTCAATAATTAATTGATGATTTACCTCCGGAGAAAGCCAAAATTGGGCTGTGTTCCTCGGGAAAACAGCGTTAATGAAGCTTTTTGTGGCCCAAAATTGGAAAGCACTTTTTCTTGCGCTGTTGTTTTTTTACTTGGATTGGGAAAATGAACGTCTTGAAGTTTAATTGAAAAGATCTTTGAGTTTCTTCAAACGAGATCTATAAATACCTTGTATCGGAAATTTTATTTTTATCAAGGCCATTTTTCGTAGAAAGAAAATTTTGAAAAATTTGAAAATTCTATAATTTTTATATCGTTTTCGGGTACAGAATATGGGTTCTAGAAAAGGGGAAAAACTTTTCTTAATAAATCATCTCTCTCATATGAAAGAAAGCGTTTTGGGATCATTATAAAAACTTACGCTTTTGGTTAAAGATGGAAATGCAAAAATAAAATAAATTTTCAAAACTCAAATTTGAAGTCGCAAAAATAAGAACTTTATCGGAAAAACAATTCGAAAAAGTTAAAAATTAAATTAAACGATTTTCATCGTAAAATTCAAATTTCGACTTAAAAAGGTCAAAACCCTCTATTTTAAACCGTTCGCTTCGTAAATTATTTCTCAATTAATTTTTTTTCTTTTTCCTTTTTTGAATTATGTTTTGCCTTTTTTTCCAAATAAGAACCTTGGAAAAAGCCGGAAATCGACCAAATTGAGGCTCCAACAAGGGCTTTGAAATATCACATTACACGTATCATGCGTTTCACGTTGATATGCCACTTTTGTTTCAAATTGCTTAATCCTTATGAACTCTCGGAGAGCTCTAGAGTGTGAGCCGGACCTGTCATGATACATATTTCAGAAAAAAATCGATCTTTGACCTTTTCGGGCTTTTAAAAGGGCTTGATTTCTGAGACTAGAACATGTGTTCATTGTTTTATTCTGAAATGCGATCCCATCCGGAGAACATTTTGGTGTCTTTCTCTGTTTTCATCGCTTTACGGGAACTTTCTCAAGTTTTTAAAAGTTATTTGAAGTTTCCTGAACTATTTATGAAAGATTTTTTTAAAAATTTTTCTTTTGACCTGGGCAAAGTCGGAATGGTGGATAATGGCCGCTGAAAGGAAAAGGCTCGAACAAGGCTGCAAAAAGAGTCCCTTTATCGAGTCTCCCATTTTTTCTGGGATTTTAACGGCCCAAGAAATGAAAAAAAAGGAAGAGGCAGCAAAAATGGGGCATAAAAGCCTATGAAAAGGTGCAAAAAGGCAGAAAAGAAGGAACCTTTATAACCCTAAAAGGAATATTTCTATAGAGCCTTTTTCCACCCTTTCCGACTACGCCTATAGATGAGCTAAATGATAAAAAGAACAAAGACTTCACGAACTTTAAACTTTTGACTTGAAGTATCGAAACAGTCCTCAAAAAAATTAACAGACTTATTTTTTCTTAATTCGAAAAATGATCAGGCGGTAAATTTCCAACTTTTTTGTTCTTTTAAAAGTTCAATTACATTGATTTTTCGAACAAAACTGCTTTTCAGCACGATAAAATATCCTTCATATCTTCTTATAAGTTTCAAAATGGAAAAAAAAAACCCTCTTCATCTCAAAATTAATCAAAACTATTGAACTGGAAGGTCTAGACATTTTTAATGGGTTTCAAATTTTTACAAAAAAAAGAAAACTTCTCCATGGAGCGCACTTGTCGACCATTTCTCAGCCAAAACTCACTTGACCACCGTCTTCTATGACTTTTCTTGTGACAAACATCACTAAGAAAAACAGAAAAACACAAGAAAAAAGGTCGCTGAAAAATCAGAACAGACAGGCGCCGAAAAGAGGCGGGAAATTGAGTTTGGTCGGGGGAAGCCCATCATTCTGTCGACGCCACTTGAATATTTGCCTCTTCGACGCAGTTCTGTTAAGCCTTCATCTCATTCACTTTTGTTTTCTGTTCTGGTTTTGTTCATTTGATAGTCGCCTGCGAGAATATGTTCAGAAGAAGCCTTTCGGTTCAGAAAAAAAAGCGAGAAACTTGAAAAAGACGTTTTTTCAATGGTAACGTTTTTGGGTGCGTTGTGAAGCTTCATGGTGAGATGAGCATTCTTGAATTTCTGGAAAAACTTGGAAGTAAAGGGTCGCATTTGAAATGGCTCGATGCACCGCGGTTGTGCTGCGATTGTAGGGTACGTCTTGAAATAGCCTTTCACTTTCGAGCCATTCCAAATGCGACCAAGACTTTTTAATTTGAGAAAAATGAGTTAGTCGCATTTAAAACAACTCTAAAGCAAAGCGGCTACATTGAGACGTACCAGACAACCGCTGCGCGACCGAGACGCATTGAGCCATTCCAAATGCGAGCACGGCTTAAAAGTTTAAAAAAAAGGAGGCAAAAAAGAAGAAATAAGCCAGAGGTCGCATTTGGAATGGCTCGAAAGCAGAGCGGCTTTCTCGAGACGTGCCCGACCCGCAGCGCGACCGCTACGCATTGAACCATTCCAAGTGCGACCACGAGTTCTTATTTCGAAAAAAAAGGAAGAATATATTAATTTTTTACTATCGATATCATAAATCTTATGTTCTTGAAGTTCTTTCGCTATTGGTTCAAGAACTTTTTCCAATTCACTTTAAAAATCTCCTTCTGTTAAGAAAATTTTCTTTTACTTATTCAATTAAAAAAAAACGATTTTTCCGCTTAAAAATGTCCCTTTTCCAACTCTGCAAAGCTTTTAAACCCATCCCAATCATTTCGAAAAAGTTTTCAATCTCCAAGAAGTCACAAGTTTTTTTTGACGACAAAAATGCCGAAAAACACATCAGTTTTCGTCACAAATCATCCGTTTGTTTTCACGCTTCATCCCAGACGTTTTAAACTAACCTTTAAACTAATCCGAACGTTTGGTCCTGAGATTTACGGCTTGTCAGCTCTGGTAGAGCCGGTTTACGTTCCATCTTTGATCTTAATAATAAAAAATAAACCATGAAGAGTATAAATATGTTTTCCTTATCCTATTTAGGAGCCCTTTTTTCCAACCCGAACACTTTTTCGTACAGCTAATTTCGTTACAATTTGTATGACGCGAAGGTTTTCTCCTTGTTCCTAATAACGTCGCCTTTTTCTCGTCTTTTACGACACCCGAGGGTTTTTCACCCTTGGAAATATGAAGTCTTTTCCGTTCCGAATAATGAAGAAAACCGAAAAAATCTTCGATAAATATCAAACTTCTCATTTTGAAGAAAAACATGTAGGTTTGTCTCGTTGGGAGATCGGAGAACTCTTTTAAATAATTCAAATTGGCGCGCTTTTCCGTACTTTGCTTCATTTTGATGATTTATTGATATTTGTGAGATGAGGTCGACGTGTGAAACTGATAAGTTCGTTTTCGAAACTACATTTTCGGATTAGTTTTCAAATTAGCTTTCAATCTTCTTTTATTCATTCTTTTTCCTACGTCCGAAGAATTTCGATAATTCATTTTCGTGATATTTCCCTTGGATTTTTGGCTTTTTTGAGCTCAACTTTATTGGCTTTACGTTATAGACAAGGTCATTTCACTTAGCGGCTGGGAATCTCCTGAAAAATGGACACTCTTTTATGTTCAAGATGAAGATTCTGAAAGTCTCCACCTACAAAACTTCTTAGTTTTTTTGAGAAAGAACACTTTAAAATCTAAAAAAAATCCTCAAAATCCGTTGAAATAGGCTATTTTTGAGCTTTGAGCTTGTATTTTTTGAAAAATAGGAAGTTTTGCAGACTGAACCTTTCAGAATTTTCATCTGGCACATCTAGGAGCAGTCTGGCCAAATTTAAAGAAAATTAAAAGGGTTTTTATATTGTACCCGACCAAAAACGGCTTACGCTCAGTGGTATCAAAAAGTATCCTGACAGGAACTAACGACGTACGATAAATTCAAACAATTATTCGAACCGCATTTTGAGTCGGCTTTGAAACATTAAGTTCGCGAAACTTCAATGGCCTCAATCTAAACTCCAAAGTTCTCCGAGCTCAAGAAATCCTCCCTACAAAATTCCGAAATAGCCTTTTCCAGGCCCTTTTTATGATGCTCTGACGCAGATTCCCTTGTTGTAGTCTGAACATTTGAAGGCTTTCGTCAGCAAAGTTTCCAATGTTTATCCTTTCTCTGACGACTCGAAAATGCTCATTTCTTCGCCAAAACTCCATTTTTGGGATGATTTAACTTGGATCATTTTTTCGTGTTTTATGGTTTTCCACAAAAAAACTAAGGAAAAAAGAACATTTCTGTGGGAAAATATGAGCGTAATAACATGAATTTCCCTCATTTCTCGATTTTTTGTTTCGCGAAAGAATTTTCTTCAAAACACCAACCCATAGAAACTCATCTCCGTTCAATTAAAAACTTTGGTCGCTAAACTTTCGGATGAAAAAAAAGAAGAAGCAAAAGCAGTAGAATAATTAAGCGTAATGAGCAAGTGGAAAAAGATGAGATGACGTAAAATATTTATTTTGAAATTCATTGAGCGTTCAAATGGAATAGGTTGTGAAAAAGGATGAAATAAATTTATCAATTGTTAAAAATTCTCCAAACAGTCGATTTCACTCAAAACTGAAAATCCTGTTTCAATTGAATTTTAGAAGTTTTCTGCTCTTTTTTCAAAATGTTCTTCATTGAATGTCTTCGAAATTTTGCCTGCCTACTCATCTTTGAAAAAACTTATTTTACTTTGAAAAAAATATTTTTACTCATATCATAGCTGCGCCTGACCTCGAGCGGCTTTTTCGTGCTCTAGGAAGCCAAAGCACGGAAGCCGTTTCATGTCGTGCGCGCTGAAAGAGGGATTATGAACTTAAAGCCGCTTCGCGACCGCGACGCGTTGCTCTTTCAAGACATGCAAGTTCGACTTGTCAGAAAATGAACAAGAATTATCATCGTTGAAAATTTTTTGAGCTACTGGGAAAATTTCTAGTGGCCACTTTAGAGGCTCGCCAAGGTCTACTTAGAGAGGACACTAAAGTGGCCACTATTTTTCGTTTAGTGGTCACTATAGAGGTTCTCTATTCAGTGGCCACTTCAGTAGTTTTTCATCCAGTATTCTTTCCAGTAACTGTGATAACTTCAAAACAAACAGGTTGGACCGGTTATGTTGATCTATTGAGCCCTAAAGTAGCCACTAAAATTTTTAGTGGTCTAGTAGTAGAATTTAGACCTCTGTAGTGGCCACTAAAAATTTTTTCCAGTAAAGTCAAATACCGATTTTTATTATAAATATACTTCCCTAGTAAATTTTTAATTAAGTTGAAAAAGTTTGTTGAAAAAACTTCTAAAACTTCTTGAGAAAGATAATTGTGCACTTTTTGAAGAAGTCTTGCTCTTTTTTTGTTTATTCGAATGATGTTCTCAAAAAAATTTGCTCTTTTTCCCTTTCTCCTTGTTGTAACACATTTCTACAAAACATTTTTTTCTTCATTTTTTTATTCCACAAAAGTTCAGAAGGAGTTACAACTTGTCTACAAACCTACCCGACTCAAAATTGGGCCAAATTTGATTAACTCCAGGTCATTCACCAGATTTTCGCCTGCCATTTCCTTGATTAGAAACGCCGTCCGGATGAATTCCGTTTCGTATACTTTTTGGCCTTCGCCCAAATGACGTGATTTTTTTTTTGGTTTTTGCAGGAAAAGGTGCATGAAACCTGTATTTTTATTATTTATGGGCTGTGAACTTTTAACAGAAAGCATGGTGGGAAAATTATCTTTGAACTATTTCAAAATGATTTTTTTCAAACGGCTTGTAGATGAAGAATCATATCACTTAGAAACGCTTGAGTGCTCCCTAAAGGGATACCTTAAAGAACCTCTAAAGCTCCCCCTATAAGGGCCACTCTGAAGTTACTGAGGAAACTTTCAAGCAAAAATATTAGTTTTTTTTTCCTTCCAAGCTTCAATGTGTAGTATTTTCTATTGATCAAGCTTTTTTTACTCTAAATTTGTTTTCTCGAGTTTTTCATCAAATAAATAGCTGTATTTCCTAATATTGGTTTGAATATATCCAAAGAACGTCGCTAAAAAGAGGCGGAACTTCAGAAGCCACGCCTTCTTCGAGCTTCTTTTTTTCACGGGGTTTTTCTAAAAAAATGAAACGTTTTATTAAGTGATTGTTCATTATCAAAATTCCTTTTTTTCACGGCTTTTATATCGGGGATTGCTAAGAATTTTGACTTTAGTTTCTTTGATTTCAAAAAGGAGATATGGGTTCGCCTTGGAGCGCACAAGCTTGAGACGCCGAGAATTCAGGAGGCCGTTTTGTCAATTTTTCACATGGATCATGACTACTTACTTACTAATTTTCGAAATTTCAGTTTTTTTAAAAATTCTTGATGTGCGGCTGAAAACCGTTGAAGTATTCCAGGATCTAAAAAAATCACAAAAACAGCTCTTTCCTTCGAATTTTTTTCAATTTTTTTCTACTTTTTTTGTTTTTGAGTGGATTCAGGTCTTTTAGATTTTTTTGAGCTACTACAGTACTCAGAGATTGGAAAAATGATAAATGCCTTGAAAACTCTGTAAATTATTGAAAAATCTTCAAAAAAATAACGGAAACTACCCTGTGCCATTTCCAATCGTCTTTTTTTCACTTCCTCTTATTTTTTCCCGTCTTTTATCTTCACACGGAAACGACTTCCGAGACGGAACTTATTGAAATAAACCTTCTCACATTCTTTTTTTTTCACACCCAAAAAGTCACAGCCTCAAATGCCAAGAGGACGAGAAAAATTTTTGATTCAAAGAATGTCTGAGAAAAGCGCATCAAGAAGTAGATTTGATAATGGCCCGGGGCGCGGAATAAAAAGAAAGTTCGAAATGCCGCGGAACGTCCCCGCGGGGCAAATTTGACTCGCCAAAAATGCTCTTTTTTTTCCCTGGCAATCATCACATTTGTCTTTTGAACTCGAGTTTAGTACTCGGAAAGCGTGGGATGCGTGGTTTTGTGAGTTTTTTATATCATTTATTAGGGATATCAAAGTTCTGGACCTGTTTTGAAGCTCATAGGAAATTTTATGTCTCCTGATTTTTAAACGTGGGCTCTCAAAAAAACTCTATGAAAAAAATCAAAAAGATAAAAAGCGAAAAAAATTGCTTGAATTGTTTTAAGTTTGAAGATAAAATGAAATTTCTGTTTCATATTGCTAATTTAAAGACTGAAGATTGATTTTTTTAATCCTTTGAGGATCCCTTTGAACTTTTTTTCTGGTTCATTAACATATTGCATATGGAAGAAAAATTAGATCTATTTTTTTTTAACTTAAAAAAACCCCCAATCCCTTCCATCAAAATTTAAAAAAAACGGTTTTCTATGTGAACTTTGTTGAGCTCTGAATTTTAGTTTTTCCTTCCATTTTTCCAACTTAGCTCATCCATGCGATTAATTAAAAGCTGGCTTACTCATCTTTATAATGGGAAGAAAAAAGGCTCCCACAACAATTTCCTCTACTTTCCGAAGCCTTTCACTTATTTTCCCACATTATTTCTCTTCCTAGAACCAGAATCGAACCTTTTAGAAGGAAGTGAATGATTCCTGAAGGGAACGGATCAAAAATCCAACTAAAAACAGAAAAAAGTGTTCTTCTAATGACGGTTGTTAGGAAGCTCTAAGCTCTTCCTCGAGTTACAAATGCAAAGAATCTTTTTTTTTTCTTCAACTTTCATTTCCCACACAGGCTTTGGCTGAAGCGGCAAATTGACGATAAATTGCCTCGAGGCATGTTTGTCAAGAGGAATGAAAAATCAACGAAGAAGAAAAAAAAAACTTAAATCCGAATTGAAGGACTCCGTTCACTTTTTTCTTCGTTATCCTTCTCCGAATTCAATATTCTTTGACGCACGACAGATTTTTCCCCTTTTCATTCTGACGAAACTTCGGTAAACTCAAGTTTTCATCGAGCCGAATGTGATGACGCTTTGGCTCAGTCGGTAAGACTCCGGATTATGATCCAAACGGTGACGGGTTCACTCCCCACCTAATTGTTTGTTTTTTGCGATATTCTGCAAGCTGTCTAAAACAAGGAAGATTTGATCACATTTTAGGAGAAAGCTAATTAAATTTTCTGGAAAGGATTTTTTTCGCCGCTATTTTCCCACATTCTTTTTGGGATCAACCGTCTAGTCGGTTTTTCCTCAGTGACCAGTTTCCGAAAAATGCCTTGTATTTATGCGGAATTTTTTTCTTTTTATTCTTTTTAAAAAAACTGGAAATAAAAAAATGGTTTACTGAAAAAGAAACAATTTTCAATCCAGTTTTTTTCTCTAAGGTTTTTTTGTATAAACTCGGACATTGGTAACGCGAAACACACGTGCTCCGGACGTTTCTGGGCGATTCTAGGGATCACTTAAGAGTGCTGAGGCTACTAAAGTGGTCACTAGAAATGCCCCGACACGTCCGATTCGCGTCCCGTTCGCGTTACCAAGGTCTGAGTAGTTATATCGGTTAAATGATTTGGAACGTGATAAATAAAAAGGAGAAAGTTGTGATGAGAGATAATTTTTCATTCCTTGCATTAATATGAATATTTTTAAAAAGTCAAACTTGTTTCTTTTCAATTATTGATAAGCTCTCCCTTTTTTTGAACTATTTCTTGTCAAATTTTAGTAAAATAAAGATTTTTTTCTTACTTTTTACAAAGGCTGATGTTATGCTTCTTCACTTAATTTTTTTCACGAATTTTTTTGAACTTTGAACTTTTTCATGTTGAATAAATTTTTGGATGTTTCTTTAAAAACTCAAAAATCGTGAACATAAAAATGGGAAAAATGCAATTTTTAAGAGCTTTTCCTTGCGTGTCAAGCGGTGTACTCGAAACAAGACAAAAAAATAACTATTTCTAAGAAAGAAAAATTTGGTTTTTTTCGGAAAGAAAAATGAGAATTCGTGCAGAAAAAGTCATAAATTCGTGTTCTGAAATTATTTTTTTAAATTTTAAACTTTGTACTTTTTGATTTTGACGTTCTCCCTCGTTTTTTTGATTCTTCACTTTCGAAACGTTTCTATTTCGATATATTTGTAAAAATATTGTATTAATCCTAGTGAAAATAATATAGGTGTATTTCAGATTTTTTTCATCTTTAAAATTTTTTTTGAGTAAAAGTATGTGTTTATGTATTGTAACTATTTTCCCGGACAGATAATCCTTTTTTTCGAAGCTGTTGTGCTCGAAAAAAATGAATATGACAGTATAAACTTGATTTTTTTGGCGCAAAAAAATAAAAATTACAGTGAAAAAAACTCACAAAAAAATGATTTTTTTAATGTCTGAAGTAGCATGTTTTTTCGTTTCAAAATAGTTTTTCTTTTTAATTCTTGACTTTTTGACTCAAGAAGCCCGTTATTTCTCGATTAAACTCTCAGTTTGCCTGCTCTTTAGCTCCTTTTTCCATCCAGAACTTACCAAACTAATAAAACCTCATTAGTCACCGCTTCCCAATTCGAAAAACTTATACATTTGGAAAAAGAAGCGAAAAAGGAGCTGGAGCCATTGTCATGACGACTGGCGGCGTCTAAAATCACACTGATTAGTCGCTTTTCACCACTTCTCCACTTGGAATTCATCTCCGAGGAGATTAGAAGAGCGACTTCTTCCGCCACGTGCTTCCCATCAAAGGGAAAAACTTCTGCTGCCCCGATTTCTTATCCCTTTTTCATTTTCTCTTTATTCATCGCCTATTTGTAGATGGACGGATTATTTTGGCCTGCTTTTATAGATTAATCTTCCTGTTGAAAAGAAATTTTCTTCGTTGCGAAAACTACTCCGTTTACTTTCGGGTCGTCATCAAAGCATATAGACTAGAAAATTGTGAGCCTTTCCTTTTTTTGGTTTTTTTCTTTTCAGTCCAAGACCATTTTTTTGAAAAAAATCTCGCTGATCCTTTAGAGTCGCACGATTGAAAAGATAAATTTTTCCTCTATTTTTCGTTAAATTCTTCATTTTTTCGGATAAAATCCAATGAACATTATTTGGAATGGTTTCGAATGATAATATTCGACAAGTTTTCTGTTTTTTTCCTTTTTTTCAAGTTTTTTTAAGTTGATTTTTACAGTTTTTTTGTTGTTTTTAAGTAATCTATTTATTATAAAAATATCTTCAGAGACTACTGGAAAATTCTCTAGTGGTCACTCAAGAGGTACTCAAAGGCTAATTGAAGAGGACACTCAAGTGGCCACTAAAACAACCCTTCTAGAGTTTTTTGTGGCCACTAAAGTAGTTTTCAGTGGTCTAGTAGCCCCTGCGACTCCTAAAGTGGCCACTAATTTTTAGCCCCTAAGGGTCTACTAATTCGACTACTATGATGACCACTAAAAGGTCCAAACCCTAAAGTGACCACTTAAAAATTTCCCAGTACCTTCCCAAATCTTTTCAAAATGATATTCTTTCGATCTCCAAGTTGTTTTTTTCTCTCGCGTATCAGAAGCCATTCCGATGTTCCGAATCAAAAAATTCTCCGTGGAGCAACCTTTGATGCGGTTCTGACGGCTGTTTGTAATCGAATCAGTGACGCTTTCAGACACATTTGGTCATATAATCCCATTTTGAAGCCCAGGAAAAAAAAAAATGACAATTTTTCCTCTTCAAAATTCTGTTTTGATCTCTGGCATTATCGAGGTGATTAAAAACAGATCTAATTGATTAATTGAGAGAAAGGACGAACAAGAAACGGGCTGAGACGTTTTAATCAAAACGTATATTTTTGAAGTTATATAATCTTGTTAGAACTTTCAAAAAGTCATCTGAATGAAGGTTATCTTTTTAAGCATATCCAGTTTTCTTCTGTATTTTTTTGTACTACTTTTTACCAAGATTTACTGGTAGCGCTTGGAATGGCTCAACGCGTCGCGGTCGCGCTGCGGCTCGAGTCAAAATCCGAATCTGTTTCGGGATCCTAGGCGCGCAAGTCACTAGGAGGTCGGTCATAACCAAGACGTTCCTGACCCTAAATACTCACTTTACACCCTTTCGAGAGCAGTTTTTCGTGTCTATCACCCTTATTTTTTTTCGGTAGATTTAATTACGGAACCGCGAATTGCAGAAGAAGATTCCCACGACGACGATGTACGAGTCGATGCCACTCGTGGCGTCATCGATGACGTCAGACGAGAAACCGAAGACGTCACTTTTAAGCGTGAACGTCGGCGGTCGACGTGCCAAATTACCTGCAGAGTTGGTCAGTTTTTATCTTTGAGACTTCACAAAACTTGGATTTTTATTCTCGAAAAAATTCGGGTCGCTTTTCAATCGAAAAATCTGGTTCTTTTTGAGCTTGAAACTAGTTTTTAATCGTCTATTATAATAAATTGTGGATACTGAAAGTCGGAGCACGTTTCAAACCAAAAAATAGTTCTTTGACGATCTCAAATCTCACCAAAAAGTATCAAATTTGATGTTTAAACATTTTTGTTTTCTAATAATTTATCAGTAGTTGGTCGCTTTTTGAGCTGTCTGTGTTGTTTTTCATTATTTGGTTGAAAAGGACAGGGCTCGAAGATTGATTAAAGAGCGTTTGAAATGCATATTAAAAATAAATGAGCTTTGATTTCACTCGAGCGGTTTTGCTAGCTTATGAGTCATGGGGAAAGCTTTGAAATGTTCTTGGATTTTTGGGAATTACAACTAAAAAGGCATTTGTGATTGGTTTCTGGAAGGTTTGGACGCTTTTTGAAGCATTTTCGAATGATGATGTACGCAAATTCAAAAAAATTTCAATTCATTAATAAATCAGAATCAAATCTTATGATGTTTAAAATTTTGAAAGACGTTTTTGAATAGTCTTCTAGACTCCATTAGACTCCTTTTTCATGTGTTTTTTTGTTCCATTTTAACTAATTAAAAATAAATCATTCAAAAATTTAGTTATAATCGGTTCGTAAATACTTATTTTCTCAGGTTTCACGCCGGCTTCCCTCTTCAAAACTGGCCGTTTTTTTGCGAAAAGACCCACGTCGAAAGGCTCACCGAGTGTGACGCTTTTTTCGACGCCGCGGCTGAATATTATTTCGAAAGATCGCCCGTTATCTTTGAATACGTCGTCGACTACTACGTCACAGGTTCGGATTAGAAAATTTTAGCTAAAAGGGCTGATTAGGGAGTTTTTCCAGCTGAAATTTTTGAAAAAACTTTTTCGAAGTTTACTTTAGGACCTCCCGATTGCTGAGCAAGATAAAAATCTTGTAAAAGATCTGATTTCCAAGTTGAGAAGCTTCGAAAGTTGAAGTAGTGCTTTTTCGTCATATTTTACATGATTCGCCAACTTCAAAGCTTTGAAAAAAAGATCTGTTGCTGGAAAAATTTTTTTCTTTCGTTCAGGAGGTCTTGAAGTACATTTCAGAAGCTCAAATGAAGCCTAAAAAAACGTTACACAGTGATAATAAATTTAAAAAAATCATTTAAACGCAATGAAACTCTCACTTTTTTTAACGGGTACAGCTCCGAAAGTTTCAAAGCTCTTCCAAAAGAATTAAAAAAACCTTTTTATTCATTTTTGGATCTTAATAAAGGTTCTTGTTGGAAGTTATTTCAGTCAGGTTTCAGTGACTTCTCTTGATTTTACTTCAATTTTTTTCGATTTTTTTCCACTCTGTAATTAAAAAATTTGGTTATGAATAATATTTAGCCACCTTTGAAAATTGCGGTCCCTACTAAAAATAAGGTCTTTCGCAAGATATTTTGAATCCCATTTTTCTTGAAAACAGCCTCGTTTTTTTTTAAACAATCTCTTTAATACGCGTTTCTTGACTTTTTTCAAAGACAAGGGCTGAAATTCCAGGAAAACTGCACCGACCGATGGACATTTGCCCGATTCGACTTCGTTATGAGCTCGATTTCTGGCGAATCCCAACCCACTACATGTCGCCTTGTTGTATGCTCGAGGAGAACAACAATCTTGCAGCAAAAGCTCGGAATGAAAAGGTTTTTTCATTTTTCTTGTGGAAAGGCACTTTAAAATGTTCAGGCTTACGCAGATTCCTCCCTTCCCGCTTCATGTTTCGAAAAGGTTTGGTGTGGACCCGCTAGATTAAAGGTGAGTCTCGAGAATCTCGAAAAAAAAAGGAATTATTCTAATTTTAGTTCTACCGATTGCTGGAAAACCCTCGAAGTTCCACTGGCGCCAAAGTTTTCTCATTCGCCTCGGCCTTTTTCGTCCTCTTGTCCTTATTAGGTGAGGGTAATAGTTATAAATAGCGATGGAATTTGTTCTGTTAAGGCTTAATCCTGAGCTCGATGCCTGAGCTTCAAGATCATAACAAGGAGCCGCACTACGTCCTGCACTGGCTCGAGATGCTGTGAGTTGGAAGAAATGAGAAAAAATTTCAAAAAGTTTGAAGAGAGTCAAGGAATAATGAATCGCCTTGATAAAACAAACAAAAAAGTGAGGTTTCGGGAGAACTTGAAGAATAAGTTCAGGCGACTCTTAAATCTGATACACGACTTGAAATTCTATGATCACATGGCGAATGGTTCAAAGAATCAAGCCGTTTCGAGTCGGCTGCATAAAAAAAAACGCCGCGAGCCGTTTATAGTGAGATCATCGAATTTAAATGGGAATAATTCAAACGGAATACTATGATTTCAATGTCGAGAAGGTTTTTTAATAAAAATCAATGAAACATCAAAGTCAATAAAGTCCAAAAAATCAACTCATGGAATTTTTTATTCCAAAACAGAAACTTGAACTTTTACAAGAAGATTTTAAATGCGACTTTTCACGACTTCCGGCTACAGTAAGCCTCAAAAGGGGCGGAGCTTGAAAAAACCTTGTTTAAAAGTTTTGTATACTTTTGTAGTTGGTGTGATAGAAATATGAGCTCAAAAAAAGCAACATGCATTTTTTGTGCCCACTGTTTTTGAATTTCAACGATTCTCTCGAAGAACGTGTGTTAAATAATAATTTAGCTTATAATTTTTCAGTTGCATGGTTTACTTCACTTTGGAATACATTGCTCGATTGGTTGTCAATCCAAGAAAAGTAAGTATTTTGATTTTATTTTTCTTCGAAAATCCTATTTAAAATAGACTAACTTTATTACATATTTCAAGATTTTTGAACTTTCAGGGCCTTCAGAAAAAAATGCTCTCTAAAGAGTCTAGACATCAAATATTCACTTCTACTAGAAAAAAACCTCTACTTCTATTTTTCAGGGCGACTTTATCCGATCGCCTCTCAACATTATCGATCTCCTCACGATTCTTCCTTTCATGATCGAAGCTTTCAACGAACTTCAGTGGATGAAAGAGTTCCGAGGTTCGAGAGCAAGAAAAAATATTTTGAATTCAAAATTTATAGGAGCAATGTTGGTGGTTCGAGTGATGAGACTGGCCAGAGTAGCTCGGATTTTCAAATTGGCGCGCTACAGTACCGGACTGCGGGCATTCGGAGAGACGATGAAGAAAAGCGCCGCAGAATTGAGCATGCTCGGCATGTTCCTCGTTACTGGTTAGTGGAAAAAGCAAAACAGAAGATGAAAAATAAGCCGCCTTTATGGCGGTATTTTCGCTCCAATGAGAATCTTTTTTCGAAGCGGATCTGCTCTCGGAAATTGGTAACGCGAAACAGATGTGCTCCGGACGTTTCTGGGCGATTCTAGGGATCACTTAAGAGTTCTGAGGCGAGCTCGGACCTTGGTAATGCAAACCGGACGCGCCCGGACATGTCGGAGCATTTCTAGTGACCACTTTAGTAGTTTTAGCACTTTTAAGGGATCCTAAAACTGCTCAGAAGCGTTCAAGGCGCGTCCGGTTTGCGTTACCGAAGTTTCTGAGCATTTCTAGTGACCAATTTAGTAGTGTCCGCGCTCTTAAGTGATTCCTAGAGTTGCTCAAAAGCATTCGGAGCACGTCCGCTTCGCCTAACCGAGGTCGAAATTTCGCATTTTCTAAGAAACTTTTGGACGAATCTTAAAAATTCCTGATAGTCGGAAAAAATTTCAACAACGGAACTTTTCGATAGAAGAGCTTTTTTTCAAGATTTTATATCTGATTTTTCAACTTTAAAATTCCAGGAATCATGCTTTTCTCCACCGCCATCTATTTTTTCGAAAGGGACGAGCCAAACTCGAAGTTCTACTCGATTCCGGCGGCTTGTTGGTGGTGTAAGTTTCATTTTTCATTTTTTAATCGAACTCACAAAAAAGCTAAGAAAATGTTTCAGGCGTCATCACAATGACAACTGTCGGTTATGGCGACTTGGTCCCGGTTACTGCAGGTATATTTTTGGAAATATTAAAAAAGGAAAACAAATGAAGAGAAAGAAAAATCATTATCGGAATTGAATACATATTTGAAAAAAAATAGTCTCGAGAAGAAACAACAAATTTTTGTTTTTGGCTCGGGCCCACGCCTCAAAACACTAACAACCTTTTTCCCAGGCGGAAAAGTCGTGGCAGCACTGGCATCAGTCTGCGGCATCATTGTACTGGCCTTCCCGATCTCGATGATCATCGACAAGTTCGCCGAGTCGACTGGCGGCTGGAACGGGTCCTACGACGAAGAGGAACACGTCCTGCCTGGAAGTGCCGGCAGCGCCAAGAAAAAAAGCAAACGATACGTCGGATTCTAAAACAATTCGCTGAATTTAATGCCCCAAATGTGCCTTCAAAGAATATATTCGAATCCCCGTGCGACACACAAAAAATGACTCTTGTTCTCGATCTCTAAAATCTCGTTAGCGGGTAATCATGATCTTCTCTACTTAAAATCACAAAATGTTACATTCCAGAAATATAATAATAGCTATGTGCCTTCATAACGTAATGTTGATTTGCCAAGAGCTTGTTGGGTTTTAAAAGATTTTTCAGTGAACCAGCAAGCTGCTGGTGAATCTAACTTCATTATCAAATGTATGTAGAAACGGCTCTCTTCAGTATTCTCAGAATGTATTGCAAAGAAAATTGAAATAAACGGTTTGCGAATGAATTTCGGATGGCAAAAAACAAAAGAAAGAGGCAAATTATGAAGATCTTAAATTGTTGGTCATATTATGATAAATCTCGATTTCGAAAGGAAAAATACGCATATCTGAGTTATCACCAATTTCTGAACAAGAATTCATACAAAACAAGCTGGGATAGAAACTGTTTGAAAGAATTAAAAAAATAGTATTTTTTTCAAAAAAAGTACGATACTTGACAAATCTGCTAGTCCGCAACACGTTTACGCGCAATAAAAAAACAGGAAAAAAATTACAAAAGTTTTTGGCGTTTTTTCTCACATATTGTGTTCGTTTTTGCTTTTAATCTGTTCTTCTGTGAGTTCAAATGTGTACTCGTGGAAAATAGTTAATGAAATCGTCAAATTTTCCAGAAATTCTCAAAAGAAAAAGGCGCAGAAATCTCAAAATTTTGGAAAAGTTGCAAACGGCCTGGCGGTGACTGTTATGGGCCGTCGACGAAGAGACCGTACCCGGTTGACACAATCAGAATCGGCGCAGTCCATAAGTCCCCGTGAACAACCCGCTCAAAAAAGCGAAACGCCAAAGGCCAACAGATCAAGTGGTTTGTTCGAAAATTTTTTAGGATTTTCTTTTTTTTTCGTTTATTTCGGATTTGAACTTGCGTGGTAATTTTTTTTTTAGCGAGAATTGACTTAAAGGTTCTTGAGACAAGGGTTTGTTGTTGGATAGTCAGTTTTATTGCGCCTTTTGAAAGTTTGAGATTTGGCAAAAAGTTTAGTGGAAGGAAAACTTTTAAAAAGCTTTTCTTACTTTTTCTCCTTTTTCAATATCTTTGAAAATTATGATTCGAATAAATTCGAAACTTCAAAAGGCGTCAGATTTTTGCTCGAGGTAATTTCTGCGTACAGGAAACTTGGATCTGGCTTTTCATTATCAAAAATTATTCTTGAAACTCAACATTCTCGGCAACTTTGATGACATTACCATGAGAGCTCTGAACACATTTTTCAATTTTTAGAGCTATTTCGCGTTCGAAGCTCAGATTCAAAGATTCTTTTAGGGGCTGCTAAAAATTCTTTTGTGGCTTCTGATATTTATTTCGCAGCGTTTCCTTTCTCAACGTAGCTTTGAACGTCACAATTAATTTGGATGCAGAAAAAGCTCAATAGTCTGTTCAGATCTTGAATGTCAAGTCCAATGACGTCATTCAAAAATGCCTCGTGGAAGGCTCGCTTTCTGAATGGTTTATCGCGCCATTAGGGGCGGAGTTTGAGCGACGACTTGACATTCAAAATCCGAACAGACTGTATGACTCATATTGGCGCATTACACTGTCGCCGATGGCCGAGGTCAGCGTTTCAGGCGGCGGACGTCGTTCGGACAGAAGCAGTCGGTTCGGCCGACAGGACGGCTTCACCATAGCCGACGAAGACTTCCCGGAGCTGCCCGGCGCCCGCAAACAGCTCAGCAATGAGAAGACGCGTGGCGTGCCCTCCGACGTTTCCCTTATCCGATCAATTTTAAACGTGATTTATTTTATTTTCATTTTTCTCTCTCTCGTCATTCATTCCTTGCAAACATTCCTACTGCAACTCGCCCCGCGTTCATGAAAAGGGCCGATACAAGCCGTCTTCGAGTACATTTCCCTGTTCGTTCCCTTGTTTCTTCCCAATATTCTAGTTTTATTATTTGTGTGCCGTGTTATTTTTCTGTCAGTTTACCACGCTTATTAAAGGCAGTGCTACGGCGGTCGGTCAATAATGCGCCGTCAATTTTTACCTTTTTTCTTTCTTGCAATTCGTTAAGGACCTGTTACTTGAGGTTACGAGATAAGTTAAGTCCCAAAAAGTACACTCATTTTTTTATTTTTATTTCCGAGAAACTTATCTAAACTACCGTAATACGACTGGTCGCCTTAAACAGGTTCAATTACGCTAAATATTTAAGCAGAAAAACATGATCGATTTTTATTTTTCGAATTTTCAGCTTAACTCACCTAGCTTATTTTTTTATGACACATTTGAAAAATTTTTCTTCAAAACAAATATAATTTCGAATTTTTTTAGACAACTTTTTTTCGAAGGTTCAGATTATATTCGAAAAGAAAATTTCAGAATCGAATGACGGCATGAAAAAGACAAGCCGAAAACTTCTATTTTTTTAGTATGTTTCTTTGATTGAATGAGCTTGTTTCTTTGTTGTGCGAGGATCTTTGGATATTAGTCATCTTTGTTTTTACGATCTTTTCTATTTTTAGCTTTTTCTCTGGTGGTAGCTTTAAATCATGAAGGTCACAGATTCCAAATACGAATCTTATTTTTATCTTCTCAGAACACTTTTGTCTGACAGAGAAGTGATTTTATTTTGCGGTAGTTGTTTTCTTGAAATTGCGCCAGACCAATCCTTGATGTGCCAGATGAAGTTCCTGGAAGTCTAAACCTTTACAAGTTTTTTTAATTCTGAAGAAATTCCAAAGTCCCAAAATGACTTATTTTGATGGATTTCGAGGTTTTTTTTGACTGTGAGTCCTTATTTCTCGAAAACTAGGAGGTTTTGTAGGTTGAGATTTTCAGATTATGCTTCCGGTTTATCAAGGAGTGTCATGGTCAATATTCAGAAGAATTCCAACCGCAAAGTAAAATTACCTTCCTTGTGAGGAAATGACCAAAAATAAGCCTTTTTGCGAGTTGAAAAATCATAGAAAAAAGTATGCAATTGAAAAAAAACAGTCATTTTCAAAATAAATAGGCAATAATTTATTTTACATACTTCTTTTTCTGTTCGTATTTCGAAGATTCGACCGATTTCCAGGTGGACACGACATCTACAACCTCGATGCTGAGTTCGGACTCTGGCGTGGTCGCCGGCGGCATCTCGAGCAGCAGCAGCGCGACGACGACGCCTCCCCGCAACGACACGACGACGTCCTCGTCGAGCACCACGTCTCCAGCCGCCGCGGCGTCGGAAAAGTCGACGGCGTCGCCGCCGTTCTTGAAGCTGACGGCGTCGCGAGCCGGCGTCCGTCAGCCAGAACTCCGAGGCGGAAGTCATCGCAAGAATCGCGAGAACAAGGAAAAGGCCCAGCAGACGCCGGAGAGGCGACACGAGCCCAAGTCTGAACCTCCTCCAGCTCCCGCCCCGCTGATGGACGTCAAGGTTCCCGTGGTTCCCGAATTGCAACAAGTCCCCCAGATTGAGTGCTTGCCCAATGGTTTGTATTTTCAAGATGGTTTATGCTTCAAAGAAATTCAATATTAAGCTCCAACAGAGATGGGCAGACATGCGCAACAAATGCGAGATTTTTGATTTCTTAAAAACATTTTTAAAAACTTGTGAAAAACACACTGAAATCAACTTTTTAGCCGCTAGCTGTCGGAAAAATACCGTCTTAAGCGAAAAAAATACATAAATTTCACTGTTAAAACTGAAAAATTGTGTTTACTTTTTGTACTGTGGAAACTTTCACTGCTTTCCGCATTCCGCAAAAATTTGAATATTCATCCCTGAACTCCTTGTTGAATTTGATCGTTAACTTTACAAAATCTTCGTTATATTTTTCACTCGTTGACTAAAATTTCTATTTTCTCGGAACCACTATTTTTCCAGACACTATCGACATAAAACATTGTCCTTTACTATTTTTTTCCTCGCCCTCACAAAAAGCAGTGTTGGCGACATTTTTCGTTCAACTTTTCGAATACTTCCCAAAATAACAATGAATTGGCAGATGATTCATACGCAGAGCGACTGCGAAAATGTCGGAATTAGGTCACGCTTTTGTTTTTGCACTTTCTTGGGTCATAATTTTTGGCTTTTTCCTGGCTCTCCAAAAATTTTTGAAATGAGGGATAGAAGAATGTCGGTTTCTCGGCAAATTGAAAAATTACTAATATAATAGAATGATGACATATTTTTAATAGACTCTATAGACATATGAAGGGTAATGTTTACTCAAAATCTGGTTGGCTTCCATGGAAGAGAAGGAAATAAGTTTTTGGGAATCTAGTTCTAGTTTTTAGAGAGAGATTTTTTAGCAATTTTGTTTGGAATAATTCTTTTTGAAAAACCATTTTTCATATATTTTATGAAAAAGAAGAACAGTGACATGTAACAAGTAGTGAAAGTTGCAAAATTTCAAAACGGATTCGGTTAAAAATTGATTCGGCAGACATAGAAGCTTTTTGAATAGATATGGTTTGAACTGTCAGGAAAATATATTGTTTGACTGATGAAAAGCCATCTTTAGTTGCCGACGGGATGACCAGACCCGCAAAGTTGAAAAGGGAAAAATGTAGAAAGAAAAAGGCTCTTTTGACAATGTGTGACCGACTTCACAAGTCGCTGCGCGTTGCGTGTTCACCTCGAGACGACCTGTCTCATCCGCAGCTCTGGTTAGCCTGACGAAAATAGAGAAAAAGTTTTTGCTGTGAAAATATTTTTAACTAAACCTGAAACAGTCTCTTTGAAATTTCGGTATTAAGGCGAGATCGTGAACATTCCGGGATCGATGCTGACGGATCAGTTCGGACTGGTGGCGCTGTCTCCCGTCTGCGCCATTTCCTGCTGAGCAACAACCCGTTATTGTCGTTCGCAACGGACACGGACTACGGGGACATGAGCAAGACGACGCCTGAGCCTTCCTCGAGATGGGCGACCTCGCTGAGCTTTTGATGGTCAACGGCATCCGAGATGTCGTCCAAGTACCCCTGAGATGGAGCCTGAGTAAGAGAGACTGAACAGCTGTAGATGATCTCGGATATAGTTTCCAGGGCGCCGGTCTGGAAGACCTTCGCCGGCCTCTTTCCGTGCAAATCCGCCTCTGCGATTGAAATTACGAAGCCGAGGTTCAGGAAAATTTGTTTTTTAGTCTAGGTTTTGATGGGGAAAGTGTTGGTTTTAGGAAGATAAGAATATCTCAGATCCTAAAATTCAAGATTTTCTGCATTTTCTTTGGCTTAAAAAGTGAGAAAGAAAGTTAAATGTGGTTATCTGTCATTTAGAGGTTTTATTAGCAAGTTATAGGGTTCTTCCTTAATTTTACGTAACTTAGATCAATTTCTTGGTAAAGATTGGTAAATATCTGGAAAAATGGTAGAAAACATCCTTCTCCAGCTCATCATTTCAGTCATTTTCGATCTCGTAAATCCAATTCAGGAGTTCCTGCCGGAGTATTATCTGAGTCCGACATATAGAGCCTCAAAAGTTTCTGACAACATGATTCAAAAGGTAGATATCATCGGAGAAGTCCTTATCATTATTTGACAGATTGGCGCTCAGGAGCTCCTCTCTACATGTTCTACAAAGTACGCGCGCGAGCTTTGGCAGGGAAAAGCGTGCCCATGAACTGTACTGTCGCAACTGGCGATATAACGTTCGCGAGAAGTTCTGGCTCCGCAGACATCATTCCGATCGCAAGGTCGGCGGCGGACGTCTCATGACGACATGTATGGCGGTTCGTTGGATCGGTCGTTTGACTAGGAATGGGCTTCTGAATGAGATAAGTTCACTAGATGTAGTTTTTCAAGCTGATTCCAAATCTGAGTCTCAAAACTGAGGGAAATTCTTCAAAGGTCGGTTATCGTGGCCAACCAGCAGGAAATTGGAAGTTGAACGAAGCTAGAAGGTCCTGAAAAGCTAGCCTTTCAAGGAAGGGGAAAATGGAAAATGCCCAGAAAAACCTGCTGGGAGAAATGCTTCTGCACTGCAAGGCTATTTTTCAAGTTCAAACTTTTGAGAAAGCTATGTGAAAGGACCTGCTGGAAGAAAGGAGACCTGAAAAGCAGAAACTACCCAACTTTTACCTGAGAAGCTCGCCGTAGTGAAAAAGTGGTTAGAAGATAGTTTCAAAGAGGGTGGTGAGATTTTTGTTCATACGTCAGCTGGATTCTTCCGGGTTGCGGCCCCTACCCCTCAAACTGCGGCCTATCCTCATGCGGCCTCACGAAAAAGAGCGGCCTACTTCAGTATATTTTCAAATCGAGCGCAGGCTGAGGTGGTATCCAGCCGATGTATTAAGTTTCTTTGTTTCATACTCTTCTCGAGAAGCTCAGTTTACTACTTTGGCTAATATTTTAAGATTGTCTTCTTTACTTTTAAACTTTTGACTCAATGGAAACAAAAGTTGTTCAATTTTCTGCAGCGTTTTGAAGAGCAGCTCTGAAAAATCATACCTTAGCCTCGAAAAAGAAGTTCCCATCAAACCACGAGGTTAATTTTTCCTAAAAGTTCTTGTCATAATTTTCTGAATGAATTTGACTTCTAGTGTTGAGATAAGCTCGCATTTCACGAATTTAATGAAGCTATCTCAGGAGCCATTGGCCAGAAGCACACGTCGCTGTCGATGCTCCACTCAGGTGACGGACACGTTCCGGAGTTCGGTATCTACGACGTTTCTCGATCCCGTCAAGTTCAAAATTGTGAGCTTTTCCTTGTTTCTTGGTTTCCATGCAGGCTTTGGTATTTTTGTGAGCAGTGTGACCCATCGGCTTTGTCTATTACTTCCAGTGTGTTCTTTTGAATTTTTGCAGTTTTCTAAGTTATTTGAACATTTCTCACATATTTTTAGACTTGGCCCGTATGTGAAAAAGTGACTGAGCAGTGTTGCTGGGATCAAAAACCTGATTAAACAAAATATAAAACGTGTTTTCTACTTTAAAACAGATATCCAACTTCCATAAATTATATTGCTGATGGGTGGCATGGAGCCACCTGAAAAGCGTCCCGACACCGATGGGGAAACGGGAAATAGTGCATGGTTTTGTGGAGAGCGCAGACAAGCCCATGCTAGCTTCATTAATCGACTATAGTCCTTTTTCGGATCCTAGAGAATGAAATAGAGATCCTCAAGGTAATCCGAACACTTGCATTTTATAAAAGATCAGCCTAAAGCCTAGAAATAAAGGAGCAAGTTGCGAATTTTCTCCAGATGACGCGCGCCGAGGCGAAGGTGATCATACGAGAGCTGGAGCAGATGGACCTCACGAACCAGCAGAAGCCGTCAAGTCGCGCGCGGCGCCCTCTCCAGCCATTCGCAGCTTCTCGGCGGCGCCCAGAGGCGATCGGCGTGATCGGCGGTCGCGGCAAGCCGTCGCTCCCTCGCGAAAGCTTCTTCGCGAACGGGACTCGCATCGCCGACCGTCCAGGCTCCTGCCGATGGTTTTCTGTCGCTGCAGGCCGTCCAGCAGCAGCGCAGGCCTCTGCCCGTCGCGTCTCTGAACATATCCGTGCACATTCCTGTCCTTGATGAAATTCCGCACTGTATTGGCTGAGAGAGTTGAGCGAGGAGTTGATCTGCTGTCTGCCTAGTTCCTAAGGTTCTACTAAAAGTCTGTGATTATGGTTTTATTTTGCTGTACACTTTGGTCGTTAAATCCGACAACTTTCTGAAAAAGCCAGTAGGATTTTCACCTTGCCCCTGTTGTGGTAGGAGTATAAAATGAGGTCTCGAATTTTTGATCTAAATGCTTATTACAATTCTTTTTGTGAATAATTCAATTTGATGATTTTTGAGCTCTAGAAAAGTAATTGGAGGCTACATTAGAGAGTTTGATACCAAGCATTATTTATCTTTTGAACAGTTTGAGTCTGGGCTTTTAGGAAGGGTTATTTTTGGTTGCCTACGAGTTTTTGCCCTTCAAAGTACTCTTTCTGATTTAAGTTTTTCTGCATTTTTAACGCAGAAGAAGAGCTTTTGGAACTTTGGTCTCGATTTCTAATGAGTGAGGAAAAATGGAATTCATCCTGGAAAATATCAAAGGAAAAGGCCTTTTTGTGTCTGCACTTTATAAATTCAGGTTTCCGGAACTTTCTCAGCTCTCCTCAATTCACCCACTCTCTCTCCAACACAGTCCAATACACCCTTGCCTTGTTTTCCGACTGGTATCCGATTCCTTGCCGAAATTGAAGACATCTCATTATTGTATCTCATCCCTTATTGAATCTCCCATTCCCCGTATTTTGTCTCCCATCAACGATATGTTTTTGCCGTATTCTGCTTGTTTCGAGGGCGATATGTCCAGGTCACAAGATATGATTCTTTCACTTTTTCTCTTTATCCGTTGTTCTTTGACGATAAACATTATCTGGATAGGATGTGAAATGCGGAAGGTGTTTGATGCTAGTATTATTGGTTTGCGAAATTTCCCGTTTTCCTAAATTGTTCAGGATGGATCCGGAGTTGTTGAACGACGAGGACTACGGAAACGGACATCGGTTTTTCTCAGGGAAGCGATGATGATGGTGGTTATTTTATTTTCAAAGTTGGATGATTCAGATCTCCGTATTGATCGAATCGATATCGAAGCCGATTTTGACGGTTTTGAATATTTTTGGATTGAAAAATGTCAAAATGAACAGATAGTAAGACGGAAGAAACCGCAAAAGCTGAAGATGAACTCACGGATTCTGGAACGACACGGAATTCTTTCAGATCTCCGTTGAGGTTTTAGAATTTTTCGAATTTGATATTGGTTGTTTGAATCTTCAAGAATTAAAAATACTAATTAGTTTTGGAAATAAGATATCTGATGAGTTAGTTTGAAATTTCAAAGAGAAATTAAAGATCTTGTGGGTCGATTTTACATTATGAAAAACGAGTCGGAAAAATTGAGAGAAATTGCGTTTAGAAGTAATTTTTCTAATGAAAATCTATCAGAAAAGCTGAGAAAAATCGTGAAAAGTTTTCCTCAAATAAGTCAGAAAATCTCCTGAAGTATTTCTTGAAACTAGTACAGATTTTGATATTGCAGAAAAGATCTTTAAATTATAAAATCGGGAGATTTTAAAATGAAATTGATGCTGTGTCCGCGTATTTTCCTGAAAACTCGAAATAGACTTCAGTCTCACTTTTTATATTGAATGTTGCTTTGTCCCTTATCTGGAATCTCCTCATGAACTCCATAATACATCGAAAAGTCGAAAATATCCAAGAATTGATGGCGAGGTCGATTTCCATATCGCTCAGGATGACTCCTGATTATTGCAAAATTCACCTGGACTTTTCGTTGAATCTTCTCATTTCAACTCAGCTTTTTATTAATTCCCATGGGATGGAAAGTTGAAAATAATCGACTTTTTCCTCACTGAAAGACAGCCCATTCAGTGTTCAAAAGTTTTCCGTGAACGAGTGCGAAAAAGATAACTAATTTTTGACAGGGTCAGAGAAACACTCTCGATTTTTCACGGAAATTACTTTGGGAAAAAGCTTCAGATTTTCCTTTTTCAGTCTCATCTGACGATCGACCTTCCCTTAAATCTCCTTTCACCGTCTTTCGACCTTTCTATGCTCTCGCCCTAGTCCCGTATTTATTCTCCAGAGAAAAACAAATCAAAGTAAACGAAATACTCAGACATTTTTCTTGCACATGACCCTCGGTCTCGACTTTCTTTTGCCCATTAGCGAGAGAGGACGACGAGGCGTTGGCAGAAGGAAGATTATTTCCGAACTGGGAGGTTCGAAAATTGACAAATTCCGAGAAAATCTTGGTTGCAATGTAAAATTAACATTAGTCTCAAGAAACTTTGCATTAAAAAGCAAATCTTGTTGAGTAGAATGAGAGAATCCTACAATATAAAAATGTCAAATTTCAATTTTAATTGGTTTTTAAATTCTGAAAAGGTATGTTGAAAGAGTGAAACGTTAATTTGAGACTAATTTAGAACTATATTTTATCTTTTGGACCTCCGAGTTTTCCGATTTTTATACATTGGGCTGAATGCATTTTATTTTAGGTTTATTTTCGGGTTTCATTTTGAGTTTTATTATGAATTTTATTATGAGCTTTCAGATTAAACTGCTTCATAAATTTGATTCTCCAACCTGACCAGTAGTTTTGAGAAGGTTTTTATGCAAAGCAAAAATTGAGATTTTCTGTTTTGATCTCATAGTGACCATCCGTTTATCAGCACAAAATCCGAGAAAAGAAATTTTGTCTTTCGTTGTTGGTGACTTTTCTATTTATTTCGCAGTAGATTTTCTCGAGTCATTTATTATCAATTCTTTAGATTAAATTTTAATGAAACGAAAAATTTTTTTCAGAAAAAAATTGTTTGTTTTAAATATTTCCGCGAGAAAGTTTCAAAAAAATTTCTTCAAAAAATATTTTCTCAATTTTTTTTCAAGTGAAGTCTTGATATTTTTTTGTTTTTTTACTTTGTCTTTGACTTTGACTTTTATCGTTATTTTTGAAATCTTCTACTTCAGTTTAAAAATACTAAGTTCAATTCAGGATCACGAAAGGCGTCAGCTACAACATTATGACTGGGAAATTGATGGCGGATGAACATGAGAAGATTGAAATTGTCGAAAAAGTAAGAAAATATCATCCAGTGATTGAAAATGACTGTTTTCCTTCAGAAAAATGAGGCTGACTTGACCTCGGAGACGGAAAAATCCACCTCTTCCGGTTACAAATCCACAAAGGACCTCGAAAACGAGATTATGTCTTTTTCTGACGTTTTTTCGGCGATCCCGAGGGCCTTCAATTATGCGGATTCGTTACCGGTTGGTTTTTGTAAATAATTTGTGGAAAAACTGAAAAAGAAAAAAACTAAAAATTTTTGAAAAATTTCTTCTATAAAGTTTATTTGGTTTTGAATGAGGTCAAAAAAACTCGAAATGATCATGATGACGAAACGCGAAAAACTTCATGGAAAAACTTAAAAAAATTTGCAAATTTTGAGAGAAATGTATGATTTGTTGGTTTCTTTCGTTCAACTTCAACCCTCCTTATTTTCAAAGAAAAATTTTCTCTGGAAAAAAAGTTCAGAAAAAAAGAGGTTAGTCAATCCAGCCCGACTTAAAAAGGCGATGGAGCCGGAGAAGGGGGGCGTAGCGTGTGCGTTCGCGGTTCTTGACACGAGTTTAGTTCAACGGTCAGCGACTAATTGGACATTTTTCTGCATTTATTGACTTCTTTTTCTAGCTGTTAGATCAAAAAAATGTAGCTCTATTAAAGGATCATCGTCTTGCGAGACAACAAATCGAAGCGAAAAAAAGTACTGTACCAGCGGGGGCGGAGTTAGCTGTCTGGAATTCAAATTATTAACATACTAGAAAAAAATAGTGGCGGAAGAAGCGAATATTGTAATTCAGTGTGTTTAATCAATATGAAGGGTGAGAAAGTAAATATGAAGAGGACATTATTATGACTAGGTTTTTCAGGATTTCTGAAATTTCTTAGAGAAAAAAAGGGTTTAAAGATGAGAATATTTTATATCGCGCAGCCGTTTCTATTTAAATTTTACA
>CAJGYM010000247.1:0-41777 GCA_904845305.1 Caenorhabditis auriculariae | reverse complement strand
AAAGCCACGCCCCTTTTTCGCGATAGAAAAAGTGGCTTTTTTTGGTTTTTCAACTTTCATTTTGCTGTAGTTGCAAAAATATGTGGAACTGGATAATAAACTTTGACACACATGTACAGAAAAAGCTTCCTCTTTCGTTTAAAAAAATATTTCACGCTTTTTTTGATGCGTTCGCGCGGAATGTCGTACAAAAAAACGTGAATGGAACTAAAAAAATTTTTGTCGTTTTTGCTTTTTTTCATGTGTTTTCAGGTCGAACGCACTCTTTCTTTTTTTATATAATGATTTTTGATTCAAGTAACGGTAATTTTAAAACAATAAAATAAAAAAATTCGTCTTTGCCAAAAATTTTTAGGGAGTGCTGAAAGTCATAATTCAAAAATATCGTTAATAAGCGAATATAATCGAGTTTTTTTGTTTTTTTCAAAAATTTAGACCATGGGCTTACTTAAATTTTTCTCCACAGCATCTGTGTTTGAAAAAGTTGTGTGATACGCAAAAATGCTCTTGAAAATAGAGAATAAAATTAGCGGCGTTTATCACACAGAAAGCGGTCGAACGCAGGTTTTTCAAACGATTATATACATTTATTAGTAAAAAAATCTTTCAATTAAAAAGAATAAAATAAAAAAATTCGTCTTTGCCGAAAATATACGGGGCCGTTTTAATGCAGCGATCGTTAAATGAGGGCAAAAAGCACTGAAAAAAACAGTTTTTTTCGAAATGATTTTCCACGAAACGTTTGAGTAAAGATTTGCGAACATATTCTGATAAAAAAATAGCTTAATTACTTCAAGTTTTTTTCTTTTTTTGAAATAGGCAATCTGTGCTATTTAAACGGCTCAAGGCTAAGGCGGATGGAAGCTCCCCGCGTTAGACCTGACAGCTTGGCGCAGTGCGTGCGCTGCGATTTTTTTCATTTTGAGGTCGCGAGTTCGATACCCGCAAGCGTCAGTTTTTTTGTTTTTCTGCAAAAATACCGACTTTTTCCGGCAAAAATAGCTGATTAGCATCATTTTAGCACTCTATTATAATTTGTTACATCATAATAGACCAGTATCAAAAACTTGTTCTAGAAGAAAAAAATCGAGAAAAAAATGTCAAAAAAATGGATAATACCAAAAAAATTCAGTACTAAAAAAATGGTGCGCGGCGCCCCACATTTTTCGTCATAACTTTTTTTCATCCTCAATCTTTTTGAAAAAAACTAAACGGTTCTGAGTTTTTGAATCGAAACAGCTATCAAACCATACATAGCTCAATGCTGAAAAAAATTTTTTGAAAATTCGTCTGCGGTCCCTAGCTTAAAACTGTTCCCACAAGTTGCCTTGGAGAAATGCTCAGTGTTTCTGCCCCTCACTATCAAAAAATGGAAAAATTAATGAAAAAAATCCTTCAAATAGCTTTTTTGGTCTCCTTTTCAGAATGAACTGTCAACCAGAGCGGGTGTGAGAAAATATGAAAAATGAAAGAAGATTCCTAAGAAAATTTAATTGCTACCGGTTACGTCAGGGTTAGACTAGTTGAATGCATAATCGAAAAATCTGAAGGAATTCGCAAAACTTCCGGTGTTTTTCAATGATTTATTCAGGCGTGTTCGAAATTCGTGGAAAGGTGAAATGAGGACAGTTGTACTCGTGCGAAATTTCAATTTTCAAACCTTATTTGGTCCTGAGGCGTGCAAAGTAACACTATACCGACAATTTTTATCCATTTATTTAAATTTGAAAGTAGATAATGTACAGAATAGTTACTCAATTCCAATGATCGGAGTTCGCGAGGCTCCTGCTGATACTCGGCCTCGTGGTACTGACAGTATTTATAGTTTGAACCTTCTGTTTTTTCACCTTTGTCACCCATTCTTTCAATCCGATTCTGAACACATCTTTATTTCATTTCAGATCTTTCAATTTGACAAACCGATAGGGTTGAACGTAGTAAATAGACAGTATTGGTGACAAGGCCGGCGGGAACATTAAAAGCAGAAACACTGAGTTTTCCACCGCTGAATGTTGGATGTGAAAGAAGTGCATGGCGGTGAAGATGAGGTCGGCAATGTACATGAGAAAAGGAAGTGAGGCTTGTATTGCGAGAGCCTGGGAGTATTAATCATCATCTTATCATCATTTTTTTTTACCTTCATCAAAGTCTTGTGAACCCGTTTTGTACTTGAACTCAAAGAGTTGTCAACTCTTTGTAGAATCAAATGCGCTTTCCGTCTCATTATTATCACCGCAAAACATCCGACCATCGCGACGAGGAACAGATATGTTGCACTTCCTGTAACTTTCGGAATCGGAAAAGTCTCGGATTTTTCAAAACCTCCATTGGAAATCGTGAAAAAAGACTGTAAGAAGACATGAGGCACGATATTCCAATCAACGTTATTCCTTTGTTCTTTCAAAGCTTCAATCACCTTCGGGTCTGTTTCGAGAGCAGAGATGAAGGTTAACTGAAAAATTTCAACGTTTCTATGTTTGAACTTCCAAGAGGTCGAGAAAACTTACAAACATGGCAAAACTGGGCAAGTAAAACAGTGCTATGGTGAGCCAAAGCATCTTCTTAGTCGGCGATGGGTGTCTCAGCACGAAAAGACGATAGCCGAAGGAGATTACGGTAAGCATCATACAATGAGCCATTCCGTGGAGCATGATGGCGTGGCCTGAAAAAAGCTATAAATAAAGAGGTTTTGACTTATAAGCTACCATAAAAGCAGGTTAGGTTACCGAAATATTTGCAAGGGCCATGAAAAATATACGCCAGGTTGTCGCCAATCATAACAACTCTGAAAGTTATTGATTTTTTTTCATACTGATCAATAAAATACCGTGACATGACAAATCCTAATGCGGCAGAGCAGATCAGGTCCGTTATAGCGACGTTCATTAGTAGAATCCTTGAAACATGTTTTATCAGCTTTGAGATGAAGTTTGGTCTTTTCTAATATTTTTTTTAATTATCAAAGTTTTTGCCAATTTTTCTTATCTTCTTCACCCTTATACAGATTCAAAAAAAATGTCACCTGGGCTCCTTTTTGAGATATTTATACTTCACTTATCATATCATGTCGAACTTTTAATTTTTCCGCTTCAATGGTTCTGGAGAATCTTTTGAAAAAATCTAAAATCCTGCACTTTGATCCTCAGCATGACGAATGATTTTTGAACATTTTGTAGTTCTTGTACGTCATCGAACCCACCAATAAGGCTTCAAAAGTCGCGTCGTTTTGGTTGCAATTAACAAAATGAAAATCAAGTTGAAGGCGATTCCCATAACTGTCGCAACAGCGTGCGAAAAATAGGAG
The DNA here is from genome assembly GCA_904845305.1 of Caenorhabditis auriculariae. Classification (NCBI taxonomy): domain Eukaryota; kingdom Metazoa; phylum Nematoda; class Chromadorea; order Rhabditida; family Rhabditidae; genus Caenorhabditis; species Caenorhabditis auriculariae. The sequence continues at coordinate 38,473 of CAJGYM010000247.1, read as the reverse complement.
ATTTCGTCGAAAACATCCATAAAAAATCTAAAAAAAAAAAGTTAGGTAGTTGTTTGCGAAAATAAACATTTATAAAGTAGGCGAAAATGATGTTTTCGAGAAAGTTCCGGCACGGCTCAAATCGTTGCAGCATGCCAATCAGGAACTGACAATGCGCAAGTAGTTTTTGGTCGGGCGCAAATCAAGCGTGGCGCATCATTAAATATTCAAAGTTCTGTGTTTTTTTATATGAAAATGTCACGAAAAAAGGAGCACGATTTGAAAATTGTCAAAATGGCGCAGTGGATAGAGTTCTTTTTCGGCAGTCCGAAGACAAAGGTTCAAACCCTTTTAGTTTTCATTTTGTCATTCAATTCGCGATTATTTTGGTAAAATTAATAGGCTGCCATTGAAAAGCAAAGAAGAACAAGAAAAGACTGAACAGGCAAGGTTCTATTAGAAAGTTGAAGCTTAAAATTAAAGTAGTGCATTTGTGTTGCGATTCAAGTGTGAATTTAATAAAAAAGAAAAAAAACCAGACTGAAAGGTTAAAAACCTTTGTTTTACGCTTGAGCACTAATTAATGATGATTAGAAAAAGTACTGCCTTTTGACTTAATTTTTGATCGTTGAGCCTCAATTTTATGCTCTTGCTATTGAGCGAGGCGTTCAGAAAAAGCCACAGTCCTGAATCGAAAAGAGGTGACAAAATGAAAGTCAAAAATCATTTTGGATTCGAAAAATGCGTGGGGTGATAGACTTATTAGACAATTTCCGACTTTTTGAATGAATAGAGAGATAACATATTTTTGTAAAAAGAAAAGGGCGATTGTACTGGACCCGACTCCCAGCCCCGCCTCAGCGCTCCCACCTTTTAGGAAATTAATTACGTCAGTTTCTATATTTTTTTTCTCAGTGTCCCGTGTTTGCATTTGTGAATATGATTTACAAAGACGAAAAAAATTAAATAATTAGTTGAATATTTGAAGGTTAGGAAAGTATGAGAAAAGAGAAGCATCTTTTCGATCAATCAAAAAACGTTTTGTGGAAATCTTATAATGGCAAAAGTCTTTCAGAAACGGAGTTCGAACTGTTTAACAGAAAATGAAGTTATTTCAATTTGGTCAAAGTTTTAATTTTTCTCAAATTTTGGATTCTGGTTCTGAGTTGCCTTGATTCGAAAAAAAGTTCACGATCTTTAAAGGCGAATAAGTGTTAGTGTAAGCTGTCAGAGATTTCTCAAGAATAGTTTGGTTAAGTTTATGATGACACGGTAGAAAAGAAGTGTGTAGTAGTGCCTATTGCAGACAACCACATGCATTTCATTCTCCGCGCAATTTGTTTATTTTTTTCTATTCATTTTGATAACTTTGAAAATGTTTTTTTTCATTCAATTTCTAGCTTCCTTATGCATTTAAAATTTGTTAATATTTAATCTGTCTTTTATATTGAAGCTGGGCTATCGTAACTTCCAAAAAACTTGCCGACTTTTTCCATTTCTTTGGGCCAGCTTCCAAGGTCACGGCGTTCCAAAAGGGAACCTCGCAGTGGAGAAAAATGAGGCAGAAAGTACCGCGCCTCAATTGCAGAAAACTGGGCGTGGTTTAGTTTTGTATTGGGAATTCAAAACCTTATTACTTTTTACATTTTCATTTCTGAGTGTTACGTCTGTGTTTATATTGTTCGTCAGCTCTGACTTCATATAAGTTGGTTGTGTCATGTCGCTCCTCTGCCGTTTACCGCATTAGCTGAGGAAAAAAGAAAAATGATAATTCGCGAGTTTTTAATTTTCATGCCATGTATTCGACTTCTTTCTGCTTGATTCATGTGCAGAATGAGTTTTTCTACAATCTCAAACTGTTCAAAAAATCTTTGCCGGCAAAAATGATTTTTAAACTGAATTTCATGGAATCTTGTCAAATTTTGGGTGTTCCGCGCGAAAGACTAAAACTTTGTGGTATGTCGGTCAATCTTTTATTTTGATGGCTGAAAATGTTCTCACAGGTTTATTCAAAAGAACATGGTTAATTAGAGAATTGGAAAAATTTTTAGAGAACACCTGCGAAGATCGCAGAACTACGCAGCAAATGAGCGTTTTTCCATTATCATTCTATGTGATTTTTGTCAAAACTTCTCAACAACATTCATTCAACTTTTTTTGTTTTACGTTTCACTATCATTCTTTCATCTTTCAAACAATAAATACCATAGGCTTGTAGCTGAAAATTTTTCGTAAAACCGATTTGAAGGCTGAGAAGCAATTATACGGATAATTTCCAGTGAAACTTCATCTAATTGCTTTTTGTTGAATATGTGAATTGATAGTGATCAAATAATAGATCACGTGAGAGATATCCCAACTAAGAGTATAAAAAGAAGTCGGGAACTCAGATCTTGATTGCTCGTACCGCCCACCATTCGCCTCCAGTTCCTCCGTCGCTTCCAGCTACGGACTAATCGACAACTACCTCTCCAATCTCCACTCTCCATCTTTATTCACCACTGATAATAAATAAGTGGCGAGTACTCTTCTTTCTGACACGCACACAAAGATACATTAAAGTGGCGATCAGTAAGCGGACTAACTAAATAAAAAGAAAGAAATAATGACGGAAAAACCCTGTTGTGTCATCAAACTCATACCTGACGAAAGGACCCGGTGCCTACGTACCGGGCACGTCATGGGAAATATATGAGAAGATGTTCAACAATTTTTCTGAAGATGCGTAAAAGTAACGGTTGATACGGAAAAAAAGCGTGCATATTAGTATGCGAAATAGGTGTCACAGTTTACGCAGAAATAGAATCCCTGTCTGATAAACCTATAGAAAATCTGTCGTACGACGAGTTGATAATTTTGCTCAGGAAGCGTTACATGCCAAAGAAATTGACGCTGGCAGAAAGAGTGAAGTTATTAAACATTGTCCAAACAGAGGGTCAAACAGCAGAGGAATTCTATACGGAATTAAGAAAGATCGCAACCCACTGCGAATTTGACAAAGTAACAAATGTATTAAATATGATGGTTACAATGTTATTCGTAAGAGGGTTGAGAGAGGAAAAGGTCAGAGCGCAGTTGTTGAACAAAGTTAAGCTTACGGGACCGGAAGCACTATTAAAATATCGGATAACACCACACCCTGCCACCGGGAAGTCACCATGCATGATGCTCATGGGTCGACAATTACGATCGAGATTGGATTTAGTAGTGCCAAAAGGTAGCTCGGTAAAATTGAACCATACACAGGAAAATATGAAAGTGATGGAAAATTACCGTAGAAGAACTACCGAATACCATGACAGAAAGGCCAAATCGAAGGAGTTCCAAATAGGAGAAATAGTCTTTGCCCGAAACTACCGAGAAGGAGAGAAATGGGTAAAAGGGGCTATTATAGAAAAGAAAGGAACTCGATGGTTCGTAATTGCAGTACCGGGTTTAGGCAGGTGGAAGAGACACTTGAATCAAATGAAGAAGTTTGTGTCTAAAAGGGAAGGAGACTCCGGAAATACCGAAATAGTAATAGAAAAGCGTACAGTAGTACAGCAGAAGGAGCCGGTAATAAAACCGACCTTACCAGTCAGAACGTCTATCAGGAAAAGACAACCACCAGCCCATTTAAAAGATTATGTGACTACGTTACCTCAAAGCGCGAAAGACAAAGTGAAAAGAGTGCGTTTTGAAAATGAGATGATCCACCACGTAAAAGGGATCTGGAATCATCGAAGTGGAAATGAGAGTAAAAAAGTCGTAGTCAATCCGCGTGAAGATGGGAGGTGGATAAGAAAGGGTATAAAAGACATGATGGAAACAGATAGACACAAGAAGATGTCGGACAAACCATCTCGCAAGAAGAGCAAGCACCACGAAGGACGACCGCCGGCCGCGAAAAAACCTCGCGAACAAACGCCGCCGGAACAGCACCAAGAAGAGTTACCTTTCGTGCCTACATACTTAAGACTCCACCGGATCCAACAAAGTTTGAACAGCTTGAAAGATCAAATGGAGGTACGGTCATTTCCTAAGATAAAGATAAAAATCTAAAAAGGAAAGGAGTGTTGAATATGTGAATTGATAGTGATCAAATAATAGATCACGTGAGAGATATCCCAACTAAGAGTATAAAAAGAAGTCGGGAACTCAGATCTTGATTGCTCGTACCGCCCACCATTCGCCTCCAGTTCCTCCGTCGCTTCCAGCTACGGACTAATCGACAACTACCTCTCCAATCTCCACTCTCCATCTTTATTCACCACTGATAATAAATAAGTGGCGAGTACTCTTCTTTCTGACACGCACACAAAGATACATTAAACTTTTTTTTGATTCGAAAGCTTCCACTATTTCATGGACATCATGATAATCACAAAAAAATACTCTGAATTTAATCGAAACGTCTCAGAAAAAGTCAAAAACGAAGTTTTAACAAATTGTGAATTTACAAAAAAAAAATTCTGTTGCGCAAGTACGCTCCAACGAACGCAAGGGCGCGGTAAAATGACACGCCTCATCGGCTCGCTTGCGGGTTCCTTTTTGGAACGCCATGAGGTAAGTTAACATAAATTTGCGAAAAAAACAAGATTCTCTGGAATTTTTTTCTCATAAATAATGATTTTCCGTGTTTTCGATGTTTTTCATCTGTTTAAGTTTTAAATGCAATTTTCAGGGCCATTATGCTGATTTTATGTGCGTTTTTTTTTATGGTTAAGTTGAAAAAAAAATGAATTTATAGATTTTTCGTCGCAGTTCATTTTCCTGTCAATGTTCGATGGCAGGATAAGTTTTTGAGAAGTTCGAAGCCGTCCCGGCGACATAAATTGGAGGTAGTTGATTCTTGTATCCTGTACATCTTCTGGTCCATTCCAGTAGGCCTTTTTCTAAAGATAAAGAAATTCATTCTTTTTAGAAAAAAAGAGAAAAAAATTTTACAAACCTGTAGGGCCGAACGTAGTAAATGTACAAGATAGGGGACAAGGCCGGCGGAAAAGTCGTTATCAGGAAAACTGAGCTTTCAACGGGCGAAGATTTTATTTCGAAAAGGTAGATCGAGGTGAACATCAAGTCGGCGATGTACATAAGGAATGGAAGGGAAGCTTGAACCGCTAGGGCCTGGAAAAAGGGAAAAATAGTTTGAGCAGCGTTCAGCAACGACATTTTGACTATAGTTCAGCTGGAGTTACGTTGCTTGATGTGATATTCGACTATTTTATGTTGAATTTTTGGAAATTGATGTGGAAAATCCAGAAGTTTAGGAGAAAGAAAAAGGTAAAAAAGTTTCGAATTTCCGAAAAAGGTTTTCTCCCAATTATTTAGATATAAATGGTACAAATCTCAAGATCTTACTCGGGTAACCAGTAGTAAGAACTTTGCAACTCAGTACAGACTAGTTTGCATACAAACTGCAGGAAGTTTGCAGTTTGTAAGCAGAAACAGGCTGAGTTGTAGCTCGACAGAGGGTCATTTGCAGCTAGGTTGCAATTTTGGCTGTATTGCAAGTTCTTCGTAAGGCTGCAATTGAGCTGCAAACGAGTTGCAGGTAACTTGAAAACGGATCGTTCGACCTTTTTCAAATTGCGAAATTGTTTACAGATTTTTTCAAGATTTATGAATAATAAGAACATTTTTGGAACTCTACGCTTCTTTTTTTCTTAAAGTCCAGGTTTCATTTTTGTAGGGACCGCAGACCAATTTTCAAAAAATTTTTTTCAGCATTGAGCTTTGTATGGTTTGATAGCTGTTTCGATTCAAAACTCAGAACCGTTTAGTTTTTCGAAAAAGATTGAGGATGAAAAAAGTTATGACGAAAAATGTGGCGCGCCGCGCACCATTTTTTTAGTACTGAAATTTTGGTATTATCCATTTTGACATTTTTCTCGATTTTTCTTCTAGAACAAGTTTTGATACTGGTCTATTATGATGTAACAAATCATAATAGAGTGCTAAAATGATGCTCATCAGCTAGTTTGCCGAAAAAAAGTCGGTATTTTTCCAGAAAACAAAAAAACTGACGCTTGCGGGCATCGAACTCGCGACCTCAAAATGAAAAAAATCGCAGCGCACGCGCTGCGCCAAGCTGCTAGGTCTAGCAAGGGGAGCTTCCATCCGCCTTACCCTTGAGCCGTTTAGATAGCACAGATTGCCTATTTCAAAAAAATAAAAAAACTTGAAGTAATTCAGCTATTTTTTTATCAGAATATGTTCGCAAATCTTTACTCAAACTTTCCGTGAAAAATTCACTTCGAAAAAAACTGTTTTTTTTAGTGCTTTTTTTCCTCGTTTAACGATCGCTGCCTTAAAACGGCCCCGTAAATTTTTTTGGCAAAGACGAATTTTTTTATTTTATTCTTTTTAATTGAAATATTTTTTTCACTAATAAATGTATATAATCGTTTAAAGGGCTTACAAGGCACTGTCACTGGCCCGCTTCTTTTCCTAATTTTTGTCAACGACCTCCCAGATATCTTTGATTCTTCCGTTACTTCATATTTGTTCGCCGATGACTTGAAAATCTCTTCAGATAACCCTGATGCTATCCAAGACAGTATAAATAGATTGCTCGATTGGTCCAAAAACTTGGGGCCTCCCAGTTGCGGCCAATAAAACTGTTGTTCTTCATCTAGGCAGAAACAATCCTGAACATGTTTACAATGTTAATGGCTCACCTATTCGATCTGAAACTGTTGTCAGAGACCTCGGTCTCCTTTATCGATAAAAAAATTTTTTTGTTTCAGCCCTCACATTAATCATGTAGTCAACATTGCCACTCTCAAATCTAAACAGCTGCTCAAAGCTTTTTGCTCACTTGAACATCCAGCAGTATAATTTACTATTCAACATGTATGCTAGACCCTATCTTGACTATTGCTCTGAAATCTTCTCACCGCCTATAAATTCAGAACTTTCCGTCCTCCTTGAAAAACCTTACCGTCATTATACTAGGCAAGTTTTCATGAGACGTAATAAATCCTTTGACACATACTCCCATCGCCTTGATGTACTCGGTTCTACTCATGTTTTCCGTAGGAGAACTTCTATTGCTCTAGTAACGCTTCAAAAAATCGTCCTGGGCATTTACCACTTTCCTAGCGCAGAAAAGTTTTTCAGTAGAAGTCGTTCACCTCGGTATCCTTTTCGTTTGATTCAGACTGGTTCCCGATTTAATAGTTTTTTTAGCACTGTCATTCCTCTTTGGAATAGACTCTGCTCAAGATTCAACCCTAACACGTCTACCACCCGTTTCAGAAAGTTTCTCGACTCGCTAAGCAACGAAGAACTCTTTTCCAACATTCCCTTACGTCTACTGTGATCAAAAATCCTTCTACGTGTTCTATTCCCTATACCGGTAAATCTCGCTCGTGAGGGCGTATTAAAAACCGGTGCTCATTTCACTCCCATACAATTCTTGCCCAACTTTGCCTCTTTCTTTATAGCTCATGTTATTTTTATGTATTGGAGTGAAATAAATATTCAATATTCAAGTTATGACGAAAAAATGTGGCGCGCCGCGCACCATTTTTTTAGTACTGAAATTTTGGTATTATCCATTTTGACATTTTTTTCTCGATTTTTTTCTTCTAGAACAAGTTTTTGATACTGGTCTATTATGATGTAACAAATCATAATAGAGTGCTAAAATGATGCTCATCAGCTAGTTTGCCGAAAAAAAGTCGGTATTTTCCAGAAAACAAAAAAACTGACGCTTGCGGGCATCGAACTCGCGACCTCAAAATGAAAAAAATCGCAGCGCACGCGCTGCGCCAAGCTGCTAGGTCTAGCAAGGGGAGCTTCCATCCGCCTTACCCTTGAGCCGTTTAGATAGCACAGATTGCCTATTTCAAAAAAATAAAAAAACTTGAAGTAATTCAGCTATTTTTTTATCAGAATATGTTCGCAAATCTTTACTCAAACTTTCCGTGAAAAATTCACTTCGAAAAAAACTGTTTTTTTAGTGCTTTTTTTCCTCGTTTAACGATCGCTGCCTTAAAACGGCCCCGTAAATTTTTTGGCAAAGACGAATTTTTTATTTTATTCTTTCAATTGAAAGATTTTTCACTAATAAATGTATATAATCGTTTAAAAAACCTGCGTTCGGCCGCTTTCTGTGTGATAAACGCCGCTAATTTTATTCTCTATTTTCAAGAGCATTTTTTTGCGTATCACACAACTTTTTTTCAAACACAGATGCTGTGGAGAAAAAAATTTAAGTAAGCCCATGGTCTAAATTTTTTTAAAAAAACAAAAAAACTTGATTATATTCGCTTATTAACGATATTTTTGAATTATGACTTTCGGCGCTCCCTAAAAATTTTTTTTGGCAAAGAGGAATTTTTTTATTTTATTGTTTTAAAAATTTTCGTTACTTGAATCAAAAATCATTATTTAAAAAAAGAAAGAGTGCGTTCGACCTGAAAAACACATGAAAAAAAGCAAAAAAATGACAAAATTTTTTTAGTTCCATTCACGTTTTTTTGTACGACATTCCGCGAGAACGCATCAAAAAAAGCGTGAAATATTTTTTTTAAACGAAAGAGGAAGCTTTTTCTGTACATGTGTGTCAAAGTTTATTATCCAGTTCCACATATTTTGCAACTACAACAAAATGAAAGTTGAAAACCAAAAAAAAGCCACTTTTTCTATCGCGAAAAGGGGCGTGGCTTTGCGGTCCCTACATTTTTGAAAGAGATCGCACTTCTGCCGTATGGATTTGTTTTATCATATCCCGATATTTTTTCATGTTAACGAAATTTTAAAGTAGTGGAAGTTTAATAGATTCTAAAAAAAAATGTATAGTCAATGTTTCCCGACTTGAAAGGCGAAGGAGGCGGGGCAGGGGAGGGACGCGTAGCGTGTGCGTACGCGGTTCTTGGCACGAATTCAATTTAACCGCCAGCGACTCTTTGGAAAGCCCGTTTTTCGCTCTTTTCATTCCTTTTTCAATTATTTATTGATTGTGTTCATGTTCGCATCAAAAAATAGTAGAAAATACAGAAAAAGTGCGGTTGACGAGCTTTTTAAAAAATCGGCGGTGAATGAATTGAAATCGTGCCAAGAACCGCGTACGCACACGCTACGCGTCCCGCCTCATGCCCCGCCTCCTTCGCCTTTCAAGTCGGGAAACATTGACTATATTTTTCCTAAATTTTCCTTCATTTTTCAAATCTTTATTTCCCGTCAAAAGCTGCAAAAAATTGTACCTTCATCAATGTTTTGTGAAGCTGCTTCGTCGATGGGCTCAACGATTCACTGGCGTTAGTCAAGATCTTTTGAGCTTTTCGTCGAATTATGAGTACTGTAGCGATAGCGGCCGTGGTCAAGACGCCCAAATAGGTACAGCATCCTTAATTTAATTTTTTGAATGTTAAAAAAAATTAATTTTACCTGCCACAGTTGGGGAGAAGGCTGTGATGGTGAACGCATGAGTATAACTGTCCCAAATTATATCGGACCTTTGATTTTTCAGATCATTGGTTACTGTAGGATCTGATTCCAAGGCGTAGAGATAGGTGTACTGTAATTTTATTTTGCTTTTTCTTTAAAAAAGCACAAAACTGACAAACATGACGAAAGATGGAAGAAAGCCAAGGAAGATAGAAAGCCAAAGAAGCCGTTGACTTGGCGGTGGATGTCTCAACACGAAAAGACGATAGGCGAAGGAGATTACTGTGAGTACGACGCAATGCGCCAAGACCATCAGCATGAACGAGTGCCCTGAAGGGATCGCTTTATTGAAGAAATAACTAGGAAATTTTAGAGTGGCTACTTGAGGGGTTTGAGTCTCGAGTGGTCACTTAAGCATTGAATCTACTTGAAGAGACTAATTTTTGAGGAGTTTGAGTGGTCAATTGAGTAGTTATTCCACTAAAAATCTAACCACGGAAATTTCAGTAGGGGTAATCTCTTAAGCGGCCACTTGGCAAGTTCAGAATAGGAACTTCTCAAGTAGCCACTGTAGGACTTAAACTCACCCCAAAAACAAATTTTCTCGCCAAAATAACGGCAGGGGCCAGGAAAAATGAATCCCAAGTGATTATCGATTGTCATGATCCTGAAATTTCCATTTCTTAAAATTTTTCTTAAATACCAAAAAAAAACCGAGTCATGACGAATCCGGATGCAGCCGAACAAAGCAAATCGGTGCTGGCGACGTTTAGAAGAAGAATCCTTCAAAAGAATACATTTTTTTCTGATTTTCAAGGAAAGAAACTAACCAATACGGTTTCAAAAGTCGTGTCGTTTTTGTAAAAATCAATAGTAGAAATAAAAAATTCAAAAAGATGCCTAAAATGGCCGGAATGACGTGTAGATGCCAAGTTATGACGTCGAAGACTTCCATTTTCAGCTTAAAAAAAATAAAGTGCAATTTTTTCTGGTTCAAAATGAATGGAAAAAGGATCTAAAAACCGACTTTACTCTCTTTTTGCCTCTTTAATTACGCTTATTCATAATGCGACAACTAAATCGGCCTTTTTCTCGGAATTTCCTTCATTTTTGAAATGCCGTAGACGGTAACAATGACGTTAATTAGAAATTCAGAATAAAAATCTGTCTTCAGCTTGATTTCTTGTCCGCTTGTGGGCTGAAATTTTAAATTCTCTTTTTTCCAGGCATCAAACTCGGGCTCAAAAGTCAGTTTTGACAAAAATTGAACTTTCTCATGCTCAACTACTTTTCCCACGAGATTTGATGATTTTACACAATTTTGTTTAAGGTGAAGTCTCGGTTTGTGTTCAACTTCTGGAAAAATTCTTATGGGAAGTATAATAATTCTTTTGAAAATGATGTAAAAAAATAATGAGAGAAAGTTTTTTTCCATAGAAATTTTTTTGAAGCTAGGACTACTAGAAAAAGAGAAAAAGCTAAAAAAATTAATCTTTAAGGAACCTGCTGCCCAAAAATGCAGTTAGAGGGCAGATTTTAAATTGAAAAAGGCCTTGTTTTCCAGTTTTCTGATGCTGCTCAAAATAAAGTTAACTTCACAAATACCTACTTTTTTCCCGAGGAAAACAATTCGGAGATTTCAATTTCCGTTCTTTTCTGTGTATCGCGTCATATTGTTCTTTTTTCAACGTTTACTTTTATAAGTTGAATCAAAAATAAAAATTTCCGTAAATTGAGAAAAAAATAAAAATAAAATGAGATTTCGAATAGAAAAAAAGGGACGATGACGCCATTGGCCTAACAACTTTCCAGAATTTTTGATTTTAAAGTTAAAAAAATTTTTGATTGATATAAAAAAACGAAGCAACACACTCACCCAACTCTTGAAAATTTAAAATTTGAGAATATTTATTTGGAAATGAGTTTTAATAAATGCAAATACAATTGAAACATAGACCCGAAAAAAATTCTAAAAAAATAAATAATAAATTTCAAGATTTCTCGTTGATTTTAATGATCGCCGGTGGGGAATGTTTTGGAAAAACTCGAAGCCGTTCCGGCGACATAAATCGGAGCCAATTGATTTTTGCACCTTGTGAACTTGCTGATCCATTCCAGAAGACCTTTTCTAAAAAAAAAACCAATGAGAACAAAAGTTGAAAATGAAAAAACCGATAAGGTCGGACGTAGTAGATGTACATGATTGGCGACAAGGCCGGCGGAAGCGTAGTTATGAGAAAAACCGAGTTTTCCATCGGGGAAGATTTTATACCGAAAAGGTAAATCGAGGTGAAGATCAAGTCGGCAATGTACATGAGGAATGGAAGTGAGGCTTGCATCGCCAGGGCCTGGAATTTGGAATTGAAAGGTCTTTTCCATTTATATTGTTTAGCAGTACCAATTCATCAATGCGTATTTCAATTTTGACAATGATAGGCTCATTTTTACAGCCAAGAACTTTGCTCGAAAATTCACAATGAAAACCGATTTTAAACCAGCAGAACTTTCGGATAGTTAGAATGTTGATAGCGTCAGCTAAATACCCGATTTTGAGGTAAAATTTAGATCCGACCCATTGAAATGGAGTCGAGATAAACTTCGACACCATTCCCGTTCGGGGGAGCGAAACAGTGGTATTTTGAGGCATGAACAATGAAAAGACAGCGATTTCAAGCTGAGCCTGACATTAGTAGAGGACTTCAAGTTAAAAATTGGAATGTTAGAAGCCAAAAATGGCCGCATTTGGAATGACTAACGCATGGGAAGTGTTTTTGGTGAATCAGCCGGCTTCGGAACGTCCTTCGCACGTTGGTATTGAAAGAATGACGGTCAAAACTGAGCCGCAACGCAACCGCAACGCGTTGAGCCATTCCAAGTGCGACCAATTTTTTTTTCCAACATGAGGCTATTTTGGAAAAAAGCCATTTTTGCTTTATAAGACTCGGCTTTTTTTTATAATTTTTTTATCATTGAATAGCATTAGCATTTTCTTTCAATCGAGGTAAAAATCGCTAAAAAGAACCGCAACGCCTTGAGCCATTCCAAGTGCGACCAATTTTTCTCAACCTGTGGATGTTTTAGTAAAAAGCGCACTTTTTCAACTAATTTTTATTTTTTCTGTTTAACTTTCTTCTCATTTTCTCCTCATCAAGGTCCAAAAAAACGATGGAGTTTCTGACCTTCATCAAAGTTTTGTGAACTCTCTTCGTAGAGGGGCTCAAAGACTGGCTGGCTGTTAATAATATTGCATGGGCTTTCCGTCGGATTATAATTACGGTGAAACATCCGACCGTAGCTATTAGAAACAGATAATTACAGCACCCTGTAATTATGAAAAAATTTGGAGCTTCAAAAATTCACACCTGCAACAGTGAATGTAAAAACGGAGATTGTGAATCCGTGGGCTAAATTTTCCCAATCGATATTGTTCCTCTGCTTTTTTAGGCCTTCAATTATTGAAGGGTCTTTTTCCAGAGCGTAGAGATAGGTGTACTGAAAACGCATATGATAATTTTATAGTTTTTGATACTACGATATTTTCATCAAAAAAGTCTATTTATTAACATGGTTTTGGCGGGGAAATGATGTGAAATTGAGAAAACTTTGATTTTTAAGTGTCTCCATAACCTTCTTTTACTTGGATGTAAATAACCTTTTCAAGAATTTTTTTTTCAATTTCTAATATTATATTCCCATCCAATTATTCAAAACTTACAAACATGACAAACGATGGAATATATATGGCAATGATAGAAAGCCACAAAAATATCGGTTTCGGCGGAGGACGTCTTAAAACGAAAAGACGATAGGCGAAAGAGATTACTGTAAGTAGGACGCAATGCACCAGACAGTGTAGGATGAACGAGTGGCCTATAAATTGTATTTCATAGTCATTTTTTTCGGAATTGGAAGGCCATAGATGCATTTTCCTATATTTCAAAGTAGCTCAAGGTCGGGCGCAGCAGAAAGCTAAGCTTGTGAGATCGAAAGATCATCGGTTATCTTATAAAAATGGCTCCAACGCAAATTTCTCCTTGTAAAAATACATCAATCATCATGTCTTTGACTTCTTTCTTTTTTTCGATGAGAGAAAAAAGAGCGCAGACAGGCTAGACAGTTCAAATGACTCACCTTGAAAGCAAAGCTCGCTACCAAAACGGCCACAAAAACCATGAAACACGAAAGCTATATTGTTACCGATCGTCATTATTCTAAAACTCCGTAATTTTTGATAAATTTAGTGATAAAATGATAAAAATCTTCCTGCAAGCCAAAAAAATAGACCTCGTCATTACGAAGCCAGACGCGGCCGATAAAATCAAATCCGTCGTGGCGACATTAACAAGAAGAATCCTTAAAATTTCAAAAAGTTGAAAAACCTTGATAAAACCGACCAATATGGCTTTAAAAAGCCTTGTGGTTTTTGTGATAATAAGAATGATAAAAAAATACAGTTCAAAGAAATCCCCATAATAGCTGTGACGACATGAAAATACCAAGTTATTCCGTTAAAAAAATGTCTTTTTCATCTGAAAGTACTTTTTTTCCAATCTCGTGAGATTGTCCATGATAAGCTTTAAAAAAAAAGAAAATTGTGAAAAAAACAAGATACTTTCAACTTTTAACTTTCCAGGTGAAGTTTAGTGTTCTTCAGCTGCAGAAAAAGGAAAGATCTGGAAAAGTAACTTTATTGAAATTTTAGGAGTAAAAGTCCACTCGACAGGTGTTTTTCGGAAAGGAGCTGCTTTACGAAAATATACATGCTTTTTTGATTTTTTTTTAAATTATAAACAGCGTCGTTTAATGTTCAAAAAAACAAATCGTTAAAAAAACAAGAGCCAAAAAGAATAAAGCTTAGAAATTTTCGAGTAAATGCGCTCCATGGATAAAAATGAGGATTATAATATTTTTTTAAAGTTTTGATGGTTATTTCCTATAACCAAATAGTTTTTTTCAATTCTCTTCGCACACTTGGAAGAAAAAAATCCCGGAAAAAAATCAGAAAATTTTTTTATAAAAATTATTTCGGTCGAGTTTATCCAACAAGATTTACGTTTTTTTGACTTTTTGAGATGTTGAATTTAAATTTTTATTTCGAACTGCAACAAAAAAATTTATAATATTAATTTGACAGAGTAAAAAGCGATTGAACTAATTACTATTTCGTTTTTTTTAATATATAAAAACGTGATGCCTACAAAAAATAATATTGACGAATTGAACGGAAATCGTAAGAAAATTGAGAGAAAGAGCTAAATAAAGGAAAAGCCCCGTTAATGACATTTACTAAAGCTTGATATAAACTCGTTTCCCTCGCCGATTGGTGCAAATCATATGAACCAGACACGAGAATTGATATTAAATAAGAGATCAAAAAACCAGGCGGAACTTTATTCCAGGCCAAACTAGAACAAAAATTTTTTAAGACTAAGAGCTCCTTTTTTTTGAAGTGTCTAACCACACCCTTGCACATTCGATACCAGTGCCAATTATCGAAAACCGCCTATTTTTTCCACGAGAAATACCCAAAAAAAAAATTCCAGATCAAAGTTACAATAAGAAACTGAAAATAAAGAGGCTTTCTACTGAAAGGTAGAAGAAATGGTAACCTACCGATACTTCCTAAAATAAAAAAATGATGAAAATTGAATGAAAAAAGGTGATTTTTAATCGAAATTCAATATCAAGGCTTATTTCGTTCAATTTCTAACCTTACTTAAGATAATTTATAGCTGCAACCGACCTGAAACGGTTTGCGAGACTTTTTGAAGCAACTATTCCTTTCAATTACCGTCTGAAAATAATCTTTGAAAACTCAAATTCTGATGGACAATATCGGTTTCCTAATTTTTTGAAAGATCCGTTTTCTGCTAAAATTTGAAAAAAAAATCCACTTTTTCGGTCCTTTTTATCTCCAAATAAGTTTTCCCCATCAGAGTCGTAGTGTCCCGTTGCAGGTCGGTTGCAGCTATGAGGTATATTTGAAAAATTATTAGTTTGAAAGAATTTAACAGGATATATGCCTCTTTCCGTGCAAAGTGCGACGTTTTAATGTTTTTTTGTTGACTTCATGCTTTTTTTCAGTTCTTCCAATTGATTAAATACATTCATTAAGTATCAATAATATAATATGATAATAGGAAGAGAAAAACAATTGTAGATGGTAATTTAAAAAAATTTTATGTTATGGGATTTTATATTCTAGTTCCAGGATTTATGAGGAGTTGTGCTGAGACCTTTTGCACAAGATTTTTGCGTGTAAGACTCCAAAGGAGATGCATTCCGATACCTGGCAAGTCGCCGAGGATGCGGTTTTGTACAAGTAGTTACATCTAAAAAGTAGATGGGAGTTGGGGTTAATGCATATGGGACAGAGTTTTTTAGCTTTGATAATGGCATATCTGTCCGTCGGATCCATAGTGATGGTACAGTTAGTAGAAAGGTGTTCGAGGTCGCAGAAGGCGCATTTGACGGCTTCCGGGGGTTGTTGTCTTCGAAACGCTTTCTTTTTCGTTGTCGCTGAACTTCTTCCAGAATTTCGAAAGATTTCGCAATTTCGGAAACTTTCATTGGAACTCTAAATTTGAAAATGAAGTAATCGTAGTTGTAGCCGGTTTATTGCATTTATAGCATCCTACGTAGTCAGTATAATCCGTGATAATACATGGAAGAGAGTTGAAAATACTTGAGGTGTAATATTTGATTAAATTTTATTTGAAAATGAAATGACGTGAAGTAAGTCTTTAATATTGGAACTGATGGAGAATCTGATTTTACGATTTGATATCCTTCTCCTAAAAAAGGTAGAGAGTTTTCCGATCAAAGTGATTTAAAAAGATTCGTATTTTTGCATTCAGAATTGGCTGCTTCTTCGCCAGCTGTACAAATCCATTTTTCGTGATAAGTGCCATTTCTATTTTCTTCACAATGGAGTGGGTAATTATACAATGATAAGCTATCGTCGATTGCTATTTCGTTACCTAGTTGGATGAAGTTCATGTTTGTTATCATAGGATCTAAAGATGGCAGAGTCAAATTTGAGGCAACATTGTTGTTTTTCCATGAAGAAGTGATTCCTTCGGATATTTTCATGGGCACTGTTTTCGAATCAGAGTCCGTTTGGATAGTAACACTAAGTACTGCTTCCCCTGGCCAGTTAGCGCATGTGTATTTAGCGAATAAGTGTTCATCAGTTGGTTGAGCGTAAATTCGATAAAATAGGCAAGCCGAGGTCAGCGACATGCAGCTACAAAACCATCCTCCGCAACTTGCTGAGCAATAAGTTTGACCTGGATAGTTGTTCGCTTTTTAAGTTCCGCTACCACTGTGTTGTCATTGACAATGAGAAATTTGTTTCCAGTGCATAATATGGATAAATCACAACCTTGAAATTTCAAAAAAATTTGGTAAAAAGGTAAAAATCAAAACCCTCGGGCAAAAATTGCGCTTTTTCTTTACAAAAAAAAGAGCCAGCTTGAAATCAACGGAAATTGTTGCTTTCAGCTTACCGAGACGAAAAAAAGAAACGAAAAAAATTGTTCTGGCGGCATCCTTTTTGAAGAACAAAAAAATAAAAATAAACGTTTTTTTGAAAAAGAGGGCAGAAGGAACCGGCTTTGAGTTCAAAGCGGACCCAATCCATCAAATTCAACCCTCTTCGTCATAGAATCAAGAGATTTACATTTGATGTGTAGAGGTGGACAAAAAAGGACCAGATCAACGACGCCTCCCGGTGCGGCGCGGTCGGCTTGGCGTCCTTTTTTTTTGACATCTGATCTATCTCGACTTATTAAAGGCGCACCATGAAAAACAACTTTCCGGCTAAAGTTTGGTACTTTTTCGAAAAAAGAAGAGAAAACAAAACTTTTTTCGTGCGAAATTATGTTGAGATGCGGTACTTTTTTTGTTCAATTTATCTTTGATTGGAACAAAAATTGGAATGACTCGAAGGGTCGCGGTCGCGTTGCCCCTTGCAAGAATCCAAGCATGAATTTTTAAACTTATTTTTTTGGGTTATTACAAAAAAAGTTGATAAATCAAACAAAAAAACAGTAAATTTAAAATTTTTCGTACGAAAGGGTATCTGTTGAGGGACTTGAATATAAGACTACTTTGTGAGAAATGAGGGGAAAAAGTGACTATTACATATTTTCAATAAAATAACAAAGAGATTTTCAAGAGAATATTGGTCCGAAGCGGACGGAGAAGCCCTGATGCGTGTGAGAAGTTTGTTCGGGGGTCAGACGCCATTTGTTCGACATTCCCAGAATTTACTCTGACAAACAATTCAAGATCTTATTTGAACCTGAAACGAACATGGATTTTATTTACGTTCAAAATAACCGATGAGTTTGGTAATCCAGTCATTCCCCTGCTGGCGTAAAACCCGAGGACGTGACTACTTATGCCCCGATAAATAATACTGCCCATTCAATTATTCGGACTATTACTTTGCACATAAACTCCCAGCAAGTCTAAAAGCTACTTGGAATCAACCCTTATGCTGGATTCGAACGTTAAAAACTCTACTCTTTCGATTGCTGGCTATACTCATGAGCCAAAACTTGATGATATGAGCAGCGCTGGATAAAAGACTCGCTATGAGATGGTCAAAGGGGGCAAGTCTTGTCAAGTAGCATGCAATCTCTCGATCTACCTCATGAATCAATGTCAATCAGTTTCTGCAACGTCAAACTGACAGTGTATCCGAACAAGAGCGAGTTTCTGATCGAATCTTTCAACAAAACAGCGTTAAGTACCGCTTCAATATCACGGATGTTTATGCGCTGGTCAACGAGTTTGATGTGGCCGAAGGTCTTGCGAACGAGCTCGGGCGCTGGTCCAGACTAAACTCTTTTTTTGATCGAATCGGGCCGTTTGGACGCGCTCGCCAACACACTTTTCACCAGTAAAATGCCCCGCCGCATGTTTGTCGGTCTGGTCAGCGCTGAGGCCTACAATGGCTCTTACTTTCTGTCACCGTTCAACTTGACATGCTGGAAAAGTCGGTTGGTCCGGTCGGTCGGTTTGGAAAACTAGGCAACGACGCAATTTCGCTCCATGGAACACTTAGAATTTCCAACTTCTTTTTTTTTTTGATCCAGTAAAACGTAAAACATTACCGAGAAAAACGATAATAAATAAGAAACAGTTCAGTTCGAAGTGAGGAGCATGTGTCCCATATCCTAGAAAACTGATGAAAAGAAAGTTAAAATATAGAAAAAGGGAAAAAAGTATCTGAAATTCGATTTTCCATGGAGCAAAACTGCGGCGCGGCCTAGTTTTCCAAACCGACCGACCGACTTTTCCAGCATGCCGTTCAACTTTCAACCGCACGGCTTCCGAGACATTCATGTCGATTATTGCGGCTTGACCATCCCCAATGAATCTAGACTTTGACAAGGACCGCTTTGCCGTGGCTTATATCAACTTTATCGAAACACTCGGTCATGCTCGGGACCGTTCATGCAACTCGATCAACAAATATATGTTCAAGGAGGACGGCTACACATTTTTTGCCTTTGAATTCTCACCAATAGCCACCGACATTACACTTTTCGAGCTTGTCCGTCATTCGAATGAATTTCAAAGAGACCACTCCACATCGAGGTCTTTATTGTATTATTGGAATTTGACCATTTTTTTTTCCATTCAGCATTTGCGCAGCCCAATTATGGAGTCTTTTGTTTGAATAAAAATTTATTTTTGAGAAAAAAACAGCATATCAGTGATAGAAAAGATAATCGTCTATGAGGTCCGTCGGGTCTTCGATCCAACCATAAGGACGCGTGGAGCCATCTGGGAAGAACAGCATTTTATCCATCACCGGCTGCAGCTTCTTCAGACGTTGCACTGGTCTTTTGACCATCGTCTCGTCCGTTGTTTCGATGACATCGAAACCCTCTCCGGCCGCAAAGGAGCGCGCCTGAAAAAAAAATGTTCAAAAAATGAGTTTTTTATTGGAAAAAGTGCTCAAAAAATAGAAAAAGAACCTGTTGTTCGAGCGCATCCACGGTTATGACGCTGTTGTTATCAACGTCATGCCTCACTCCCTTGGCCTTCCAGACCACCTTCTGATTACCGGCTGGGTCTTCGAGGACGTACGTGTACACTTTGCTCGCAGTTGAGACAAATTTTATGATTTTGTAGCCTGCCGGTACCTCGGACTGGAACATGCCTAGACCCTGGAATAAAAAAATTTTACAAAATAACAAAAAATTTGATAGAATACCGAGCCCATCATGTCCTCGATGTTATCCATCCCTGCCTGTTTCAGAAACATGAGCGAGTCCGTATCTGAAAATGTAAACTATAGAAAAATTGTTTATTTTTTTCGTACCGCAGTGAGCGGTACGATTTCGACAAGATGGGTTCTAAATGAAAAAAATTGAGAAATTTTAAATTAGTAAAACCTTCAGTAGGCGGCGCTGCATCGTCGACCGAGTCTTCCGTGTTTGTGAATGTGTCGGACGGTTCTACCGAAAAATTTTCAAAAAACTTGAATAATTTCAAACCCTGCGACCACCAATTTTCTTGAACAACTCCTTCGGAATCTACCGATTCCATCAGGGGATCAACGACTGGACGTCAAACATTTATAAAAAGTATGTTGTGGTGAAAAAAAGGGGAAGGAACTACAAAAAACAAAAAGTGAATGAAAGACAAAGTCGTCGAGGGGGTGGACCCTTGTCGACGCAACCATGCTCTTTTCGATCAAACATAGTCACTCAATCATGTCTTGTCAGTCGAACAAGATCCGATAAGATCTATCAGATGACCTTTCATAAAACTTTTTTACTGTCCGGTCCTTTGGGATCTCACCGATCAGACCAAAGTAGCAAAAATTGAGAATATAGCTGCTCTAATCGACCCACTTTCATAAAAAGAGATAAATAAATAAATAAATAAATAAAAAGAGATCAGTAACTTTTCACCTACCGTGCCGAATGCCTTTAGCTTTCCATAGATAAATTTTTGAAATTTGAAAAAAAAAAAGTTTAGCCGAAAAAAAGCTTCGGAAAAATTTAATGAACTTGAAAAAAACTCACGTTTTTTTCTGGAAAAGAGTAAAGATAATTTTTCCAACAACGCAGAATGATATATTTTGAAGAACTTTAGTGAAAAGGCTCTTGCGAGTAGTGATTCAGATTATTTATTCAACTTATTTCGAAATTTTTTCCGGAAATTGATGGAAATATTATTCCAATAAAAATATCGAAAAAAATTTGGTAAAAAGGTAAAATTCAAAAACCCTCGGGCAAAAATTGCACTCTTTTCTTTAAAAAGAAAAAGAGCCAGCTTGAAATCAACGGAAAAATGTTGCTTTCAGCTTACCAAGGCGGAAAATAAACGAAAAAAATTGTTCTGGTGGCATGAAAAAAATGCCTAGAGAACCCTTTTGAAAAAGATAAGACATTGACGGAAAAACATAAAATATATGAAAGCAGTACGAAGACTTAGGAATTTGAGAGGCCTTGGTAAAAGTTAAGAATCACGATCCTCGGGCAAAATTTGCACCCTTTTCTTTTCAAAAAAAGAAAGAGCCAGCTTGAAATCAACGGAAAATGTTGTTCTCAGCTTACCGAGGCAAAAAAGAAAAAACAATTGTTCTGGCGGCATAAAAGATCCATTTTGACGAACAAAAATAAAATAAACGTCCGGGTTGAAGAAAAGGTAATTTTGAAAAAGGAGGGTAGAAGGAACCGGCTTTGAGTTCAAAGCGGACCCGATCCAATAAAATCAACTCTTTTCCTCAAAAAAAAAAATAGAATGAATGCGAAAAAAAGATGAAAACATGATGTGTCGATGATGAGGTGGACAAAAGAAAGGATAACATTTAAGGCGTACCCGTTAAGGATAACATCAACTTTAAGGTCGGCTTGGCGTCCTTTTCTTGATATCTGATCTATACACTTATTAAAGGTGCACCAGGAGAAACTTTCTGGGAAAAAAAATTGCTGAGAATAATACTGTTTCGAAAAATGAGTGAGAACATTTTTTTCGGTGCAAAACTACGTTGAGATGTGGCAAATTTTTGAGTTCATTTGTCTCGATTGGAAAAAAAAACTGGAATGGGTCGAAGCAACTGAACAGCTGGCTATAATATTCTATAATAATTAGGGGTGCAGCGCAAGTCGTCTTGAGTCGGGTGCATTTCAAAGATTACTAATCCGCCTATGCTTCCAAGTTTTAGAAGTTGAAATTGTTTAGAAATGTCTTTCCAAATTCTTTTTTTTTCAATTCTTGTCCGTATCTGAAGTCGAAATTGGCTTCGACCCATGACAATAGGTTCAAACAAAATTGTATAGTCACTTTTTCAAAGGCTGCAAGTATTCATATAATAGGAAAGTTGATATCAAAAATTATTTGGGATACCATTGGAAAAGAGACTTGTTGAAAGGCTAAAGAAGGACCAGACACTTTGAAAAAATATTTCAAACGGATCCGTGGAGGAACTTGTATATGTGACTAGGAAAAACAAGAAATCTTGATCTTTTTTTATTAAAATAACAAAGATATTTTTAATTATAAAGTCGGTCCGAGACTGACGGAGAAGGCCTGATGCGTGTGAGAAGTTTGTTCGGCGGTCGGACGCCATCTGTTCGACATTCCCAGACATCTTCTGAACCCGTCTTCGACAGCGTTTCTGAAAGTTTTCTTAAAAAACTTCAAAAGAACGGCTGATTTAGAAAAATTTGAAAAATCTCATGGATAAAAAATTTTTAAACTTTTTTCCGACAACGTTTCTGATATTTCCATATAGCCTATTCCGCGCCAGCTTGTCACGTTTTTCTTTCCGCCAAAAAGACCGTATACCAAAATAGATCAAATATCTGCTTTTATAACGGCAAGAAACAAAGGTCTTGAAGCGAAAGTTGGTTAAATTTGACCTGGTCTTTTTGGCGGAAAGAAAAACGTGACAAGCTAGCGCGGAATGGCCTATAGAAGCATTGGAAGCCCAGCAAAGAAGTTAAAAAAATTTGAAATATTCCAAAAAATTTTTTTCATCTTCAAACGAACGAAAAAGAAATGCTCAAAAAAATAACACTCTGCGTCACTGGCGCCTCTTTGCCTCCTTTCTCTCGTCCTAGCGTCAAACCGCCCCGAGTCGGGACACCCTGAGACTCAAGCACCCCTCCCAACCTTCGTTCAGTATCGCTTCTCGGCTTTTTGGCTAAGATCAGTTTGTAGTTACCGTTCTTATCGTATTAACCTACGATATGAGCTCATCGAGCTCTGTATAGGTTATTCCATTTTTGGAGCCGAAGACGGGTCCGGAGCTTGCTCCGACCGTCTGAGGGTCGTTCCGGCGTTTCACTGCTGTCGGACTCGGCCCAGACCTCGAGCGGGTCAAAAAGAAATTTCAAGTCGAGAATTACCAAGTTCCTATACGTTTCATCCAAGCTATTTTAGTTCAGATTTTCTTTTTCGTACGTTATCTTCATTCAATTGGACGTTATTATATTTAACACGACTCGTGAGGTCAAAATCAGAATCGAAATGAGACAAAAAAAAATTCTGACGTTCATTTTCAAAAATCTCCACATACCAGTCAACATACGTTTCAGCCAAGTTAGTTATATGCTGATTTTCGTTTTTATATCGATTTCAACAGTATTGCTTGACCTTTTCAAAAATTGGTATCTCGACCTTCTACTTTAAATTAAAAATAGGAAGGTAAGTTTTTTTATTTGTTAAGATTTCTCTGAAAAAGTCTTAAAAATTCACTGTTCATTCGGAGAGAAATTTTTCAAAGGCAAGGGAAAAGGCTGGTTTTCAATTTTGCCTTCATGAAAAGCAAAAAAAACCTGTAAGGACGAACGTAGTGGATGTAGATGATGGGTGACAAGGCCGGCGGAAAAGAAGTCAGCCAAAAAATGGCGTTTTCCAAGATTGAATAATGGATGGGGAACAAGTACGTCAGAGCGAACAAGACGTCTGCCAAGTGCATCAGGAACGGCAGAGAGGCTTGGATGGAAAGGGCCTGGAAAACTTGAAAATGAAAATTATGTTGAGAGTTTATTCTTCCAGATTATTTTTGAAAAAAAGGTATTACAAGTACAAAGCATAAGCTTCTCTTTTCACTCGAAATATGGAAATCGAAGATCTGAAAAAAAAAAGTTGGCCTCGTTTTTTAACGTTCTAGGAACGCCTGAGTGGTCACTATAGGGTTAAGGGGAAAAAACAGCTCCTACAAGAGACAAATAGTGCCCCCTATAGGTGGTAAATTCAAGTTTTCCCGATGGGGGTTCAAGGTCTTAACCCTTAAAGATTTAGTGGTTCCTATAGGGGTCTTTTTTTCAGTTTTTGAGAACCGCAACAAATGACTAGCCCCTGTGAGGGCCGCTAACTAAAAACCCCTATAGCAGCCCCTTTTACAAGCTGTAATGCGCTCCCCCAGGCTCTCCATTGAATTTTGAGACCCCCGCGCGCAAGTCCATCTGGTCCGGCGCCATTCCGAACTCTCATGAAAAGTAATTTTAACTCTGAAATTTTCCAAAAAACTACCTTGATAAGGTTGGCGTGAGTCCTTCGCGTTGCTGAGCTCAACGAACTCGCCGAGTTTTTCAAAATCAGTTGGACTTTTCTTCGAATCACGATTATAGAAATACAGTTGAAGGTGGAAAAGACGGTCAGGTAGACGGAACAGTCTTGAGATTATTAATTAATGAAATCTTTTTTTCAAAAATTACAAGCCACTGAAGGGGAAAAGACGCTCTTGGTGATGACGAAAGTTGAGATGTTCCAGGGAATATCTGGACGATTTTCCATGGATTCTTTGATGATTGACTGGTCAGTTTCCATTCCGTAGCAGAAGATGATCTGCATTTTTTTAAAATACGAACATTTATAACCATTTGAAAAAGAAAAATATGAATTTTTTTCAACTTTTCAAGCGTTTCACTGCGTTCCAATCGAGCTACTTGGAATTGTAAAAAAATGTTCCTAGTTATTCAATCAATCAATTTATTCATTTTTCGCAACATCGGGATGGTATGGTGATGTTGCAGGAAGGTAAAAAAAGACCACTAGGTGAATTAACTAACCACACCTGTGAAGAAAAAAAAATTTTATTAAAAAAAATTCAGCTTGAAAATGAGAAGAATTTTGGATTTATTGAGCAAAGTTGCCGATAAAATGTTCCTTTTTTCGCTTTTTTATTCATTTTTTTCCCAACCAAATTTTCCTTCTCACTAACATCACTACTAAGAAAGCCCAAATAGAAATAGATTTTTAGAGTAATAAGCAAGAATTTTGGGTTAAAAGTATGGTTTACGGTATTTTACTTTGTGTACACCATATCTTCGGTCCTTTAAGAACGTTAAAGCTTCATTTTTCTCAGAAAATACGAATTTTTGGGCTTTTTTAAGCTCATTTTTGACAAAGGCTCTATAGAAAAAAAATAATGATTTCCAATTTTTATTAACCCACAAAAACGATGAAAGACGGAAGGTAGACGAGGAAAACGGCGATTCGAGTTGAGCTTCTGCTCGGGGCGCTTTTTGAGATCACGTAGAAACGGTAGGCGAATGAGAGTACGGTGAGGATGACGCAGTGTGACAGTGCGTGCAGAAAGAACGAGTACCCTGGGATACCGTAATTTTTTTTTTCTTATTTCTCTTTTTTCTAGTAGAGACAGTTTGCTCACAAACCGTAGTTTTACACTAAAAATACCAAAAAAGGTCGGTGAAACACTTGAAAATGCAGAAAATGAAAAATTTATCTTTGAAAATGAGATCATTTTTTGACGGTAGATCTATAATTTATATTCTCTTATTCTACAGATTATTTTTATAAGGGTTTTTCGCAGTTCCTTGATCCAAAGGTAGAGAGGAGCAGTTGGTCAAGGATCAGATTAGTAAGCGTGGGGTCATGGGTTCGGATCCCGTCAATGGCAAAATTTTTTTAAAAAAATGCAAGATTTGTTAGGAATAACACTGTATAGTAACTTTTTTTATGAAGAAAAATGAATTTTTTTCTTTAATTTCTCGAAAAAAATAAATAATTTTCTAAATCGTTTTTGATTCAAAAAAACTTTATAAATTTTTTTGAAAGTACTGAGAAAAAATTTTTAAATGGGTACTATAGAGGCTCGCCAAGGACTACTTGGAGAGGACACTAAAGTGGCCTCTTTTTCCGTTTTAGTGGCCACTGTAGAGGTTCTCTATTTAGTGGCCACTTCAGTAGTTTTTCATCCAGTATTCCTTCCAGTAACTCTGATAATATTAAAACAAACAGATTGGACCAGTTATGTTGATCCATTGACCCCTAAAGTGGCCACTCAAATTTTTAGTGGTCTAGTAATAGCATTTAGACCTCTACAGTGGCCCTAATTTTTAACCCCTTAAGTGGTCACTAAAAATCTCCCCAGTAAATAAAAAATGCATTTTCGAGCGTTCATGAGCAAAAACGTCAAAATTTTTTTCACCAGACGCGAAAAATAAAAAATGAACGTGATCAAGTAAGATATGAGTTATTCCTAATGCGTATATTCTTCGGATTGTTCGTCTTTTCGGTTTTCCTTGTACCTTACGTGGTAAGTTTGAAATTGGGACAGAAAAGATTTTGATTTTTTGCTCCCATAAGAAGATTCCTTACGAAAACACCTATATCCATTAAATTTTCAAGTACTGTGCATGAAATTCTAGCGTTTTAGTGATATTTTTTTGGAAAAAAAGTAAAAAGCTCTTTTTTTAAAGAATCTAATCTCAGGAGACATTCGGCCCATTGGTCACAGCTCTCGATTCATTTTTAGACTTTATGCGGAATTCTCTGGGCGCTCCACCAAAGGTCAGTTTCAGACGAAGAAAAAATAAAAAGGAATTTTTGACTTAGAGTTCGGAAAAACCTCGAATCGTGGAGATGAGACAGTATCCACATGGTCCACAACTAAAAAAAGACCAAAATGTTCGTCCGCCAGAAAATTATCCAGTTAAAGGAGTAAAGGTGAGTCTTATAACTGCTGAATCACCGTTGGCCTAGAAAAAAGGGTCCTGACACGATAAAAAATGAAATAGCGCCCGGTTGGTGGAGAGCGCAGACAGGCCACGCCCTTTAGAGTCCCAAGCTTGGTTTTAATCGGCTATATTTTAAAAAATCAAGTATCTGCGCTCCATGGATAATCAGTTTCTGTATGATCCCGTTGCTTTGATTTTAAATCCTTTTGTCGCATTTGGAATGGCTGAAGGCGGCGCGGTTGGATTTATCAAGCTTTTGAGAGCGCGTGCGCAAGCCGCTTTACAGTCGGGCGCAAAATATAAAGACCACTTGGCGATAGTTACAAAAAAATGGAGGGGCATTCAAATTTGTAAAATTCTGACTTTTTCAGGACATCCTGCAACTTTCAATCTTCTCAGCGATTGTCATTATAAATCTGTTTGCTTTTTTTGAGTGAGATGAAATAAATTTTTTTTTTTTTGTCTATTTTCAAAGATTTTATTGGAACAACTCAAATTTCATTTAAAAAAATAAATTCTGAGCTTTGAGCCTCTGAAGAAAGTTCAAAAATTTCGTTTTTAAGAAAAATATTTCTTCAATTTGTTTTTTTCAGAAGTTGAATATTTTCTGGATAGCTCTTAATAAATAGATAAAAAAACAAACTCTGAAACTTTATAAGATAAAAACTGACCATAAAAAAACAGACTTCAGCTTCGAAAAAAATTGACAAAAAACCGCGAAAAAAACGATTCCCAAATGGTTGCCGATCGTTAGAATTCTGAAAAAATGGTTTTTCAATTTCGCTTCATAATTTCTTCTTGTATTCTCAAAAAAACAGTCGAAAAACCTCGGGATCACAAATCCACAAGAAGCCGAGCAAATCAACTCGGTCACGGCAACGTTCAAAAGAACGGTTCTTAAAAAAAATCAATGAAAACCAGGAAAATATTTTTCCTAGTCTCACGAGTATGGTCTCAAATGTCGGGTTGATTTTCTCAAAATTAGAATCAAAAAAATAATGTTGAGAAAAATTCCGACAATCGTCGTAGTGCAGTTGGAGTAGAAGGCGATCCAATCGAAAAATGTCCATTTTCTGGAATTTTTGATTTCTTTTCCTTTTTCATGACTCTGACTTGTCTGCGCTCCCTTTTCACTAATCAAGCAATTGTAGAAAAATTAAAATATAACTTGAACAGGAGAGAGCGCAGACGAGTCAGATTTTGACGTATTCGGTATTTTTCTGACTATAGTTGCAACCTTGAGGATGGTTTAAATTCAACGCCCTTGCATCGGACCGAAAAACGACTTGCGCAAAGTCAGAAAAGAAAAAAAAAGTCGCTAGAAAAGTTTGACGGCAGAAAAAGGGCAATTTTGGCTGCGAAATACACTTCAAGCCATTCCAAATGCGGTCATGAAGCGTTATTCAAAATATTGAAGCTAGAAGGAGAATGATTAGGATTCAACACAAAAAAACTTTGAGAAAAATTCCGAAAAAAATGGTTTATTTTTCTAATTTTTTTGGAATCATGTAGAGGAAATTAATGTTTGGCTTCTAATTTTTTTAAACTTTTTTAAAATCTAAGGTTCATAATTTATAGGCTCAGAGTCAAGTCTTAAAACTTGATTCGGCGAAAAGAACGAAGAGAATTTATTAATAGCAAAATGTTTTTGAACGAGAAAACCCTTTTTTATAAGCTTAATTTGGTGAGAACTCCCAAGTTCTGTCTGATTAGCCTAATTTGGGCCGATTTCATTACAGAAAGATTAAAAACCGAAATGAAGATATTCTCCAGAAAAATTCTCCTTTGAATAAAATATAAGCACAACGGATGACGGATTGAGTTTAAAAACAAGCCATTTTTTATCAAAGGCGAAATTAAGGGGAAAATTCAGAAGAAAAGGCTGTTTTCGATGAAGGAGCCATTCAAAAAGAACGAGAATAGGATAATTTAGTTAATTATCATTCATTGATGTAACATGGAAAGAAGAAAAATTTGAATATTAGTACTCTTTCCAGTGAAAAATGTCGAATTAGAAAAATAAGAAAACAAAAAGTAAGTCAAAAAATAAAAGGGAAAAGCGCCAAAAATTCCTGGAAAATTTTCATTTTTGGATATTTTTCCAAAAAGTATAATTGCATATTTACACGCGATCAACAAAATTTTATTGCCTTTTCTAGGGGCAATTCAATAATTTTGAAAGTTCACATAACCCGCCAACAAGAGAATCATAAAATGGAAAGAAAAAATAAAATATCTAAAAACTAACCTCGACTTTAAATTCGATATTTCCATCATCTTAGCACGCAAGTCGATGTTCAGAAAAACTGAAACAATTCTCTATTCATTCGAAAATATCAAGCGAAACACAAAAAACAAAAAAAAAGTTCAAAAAAGAAAAAATGCAATGAAAGTTTTCCACCGTATCCTGAAAGTGTGCATACACATTGACGCATTCGCTGTCATTCCTAAATTTACAAAATTTTTTTACTTTTTCTTTCTTCTTTTTTTCTTTTTGTTTGAGATTATTTTTAATTTAAAATGTATTTCAGTGGAAGACCATTTCAGAACTTTGGCATGCTCTACGTGTATCGAAAAAGATTATTTAGATATTTTTCTTCCAAGTCAAGTTATTTAACCAATATCACTTCTACTTTCGAATTTCATATTTTGCAGTTATGTCAACGATTATTGAGCACAAAATGCTCTGGAACAAGCCGGATTACTTGTGGAAACTTCGGTGGAACTGGTGCGTTATAAAATTTCTTTTTTTTTCTTTAAACTTTTGCATGAAAGGAACTTTTTGGCGGTTAATTTCGTTTGACATCCTTCTACAAACGAATCCGAAACCGGCCGGAGGGACATCATAAGAGGAGGGGCCAAAAACTGAATAAAAAATGGCTGTCGCACCTTCTCCAGTTTTGATGGAATTATTTGGAAAAAAGTAGTGAACTTATTGGCATTAATCAAGAGAGCTCGAGGCTTTTTGGTGGCAAGGCGCCGATTTTTGTGGGGGGATCGCCTATAAATTGGTCGACGTTTGGGGAAACCCGTTCGTCGGCCATATCTACTCTTCCTTTTCTTCTTCTTCTTTTTCTTCTTCTTCTTGGATTCTCGCTCGGCTTTTTCTCTCAAATCGATTCTTTATTATTATTTTTTTTATCAGAAATTGACTAGAAATCTTCTTTTTATAGTAGTTTTCAATCTGTTTTGAAGTTTAACAATCAAGATTCCTTTTTTGTCAAGTTTTTGAACCTTAATGATTCTATTTAATTCAGAATAATTCTTTGATAGGGGTTCAGATTTTTCCAAGACTTTATAGCCATT
Source organism: Caenorhabditis auriculariae (assembly GCA_904845305.1). Classification (NCBI taxonomy): domain Eukaryota; kingdom Metazoa; phylum Nematoda; class Chromadorea; order Rhabditida; family Rhabditidae; genus Caenorhabditis; species Caenorhabditis auriculariae. The sequence goes on along the minus strand of CAJGYM010000247.1, from coordinate 8,855 downwards.
TAATAGATTTTCAGAGGATTTTTTCTGAAAAAAGTATCCTTCAGAATTTTTTCGAAGTGACTCTTTCCAAGTTTTTGAAGAAATACAGTTCAGAGCGCTCCATGTACCTTCTAAATTTTCGGTCAGAACTGGCCATGATTGTGTTTGTCGTTACCTTGAAAACTGAAACTTCTCAAAGATTTCAAAGTGGTGTTTAACTCGATCATTTTCCCTGTTTTGCAAACTTTGGGTCAGTGTGAATCACATTAATCTCATAAAGAAACAAGTTCAAATTTCATTTATATTTTCTAGAAATCCACGGCAATACAGGTGCTTCGGATAAATTTGACTCTGACAAATACTTAATTATGTGCCTATACGTACATAAAATATGAGAGCAAATCATGTCATTTCACCCATTTTTCTTCAACAATTTTGCTTTAGCACAGAAAATGTCAAAAGTCATGGATCAGACCTCAAAAAGTTCTTCCGCTAATCTTTCAAATTTATGCAGAAAAAGACGAAAGTTTCCACGCAATTGTCCTCGTTTTTCGTCAGTTCCTGAGTCTCATCTCCTTATGGCATGACCCGATTTTCAAAGGTTTATGGCTTTTCCAAAATTCGCTTACTTTGGATGTATCTGCATTGTTTCTCGTCATTTTACTTGATGGAAATCTATTCAATTTTCAAAGAAATTTCTGAGGTTTTTCTTATGGAATGAAATTTTGAGAATTTTGACATTTCATAGATATATTAATTGTGGAATTTCGAATACAGACAAATTCTAAATTTCTCGAAAAATCAGGAAAACTTCGCTTTTCAGTTGCCAGTTCGTTTAGCTTGGAAAAACTAAAGGGTCAAAACGAGAGAATATTTTAGCTTTTGAAAAGCTTTCTGTAAAAGGTATTAGAATTAGAGATCAGTTTATATAGATTATTTTATTTTGCTTTGAAACTACTTTGCTAGTTTTAAAACGAAAAATACTCCTGAGAAAGTTATAAATTTTCTCCAATCTCTGCAAGACCCAAACCAAGTGATAACCTTTTTCTCTCGCTTGAGATCCTCATTGTAACAACCCCGAAGCTTTTTTACATTCCAATATGATCTGGAAAAATTGGTGACGTCGGTGGTTTTAATGCGAAACGATGTGTATAACGTGTTTTTTGGCCGCTTCTGTGTACATTTCTTGGCCGCAGAATGATCACCGTGACAAGTTTGATATGTTGTTTTTTTTATTACTGTAGTCTCCTTTTTATAGAGTTGGTAAGCCTTATAAGGTCAAAAAGTTCTTTTCACAAAAGTTCAGTTCTTACAGGAAAGGTAACTTTAATTTGGAGTTGGGATTCACCTGAAAATGGCCCAGATTTTTCTTGACTGAAGGACGTCAGATTGATCCCTGAAGGGCAAATGAAAATTCCCTATGGGGACCACCTTACCTCCCCTATTGGGGCGCCAAAGCTTGCAAAAGTGGCCACTCTGGGGTCTTCATACGTCTTTTCGTCTTTTATAACATAACCAAAAGTCAAAAGACCCCTATAGGGACCACTTAAGCTTTAGAGACCCTATAACCTCTATAGGGACAACCTGGATTTAAGCCCTCTAGGGAGCACTACTTTGTCTCTTAAAGGGGCTGCTTTCGTCCTCACCCCTCTAGGGGCCACTTTCTTAGAACACAAAAAATAAGAAATTTTGAACTTACCGTGCCTTCAAAACCTGAAATCACGAAAAAATCTCTCTGATTTTCGAGGAGTTCCCCTTTTTAAGAAGAACCGACAGACTGGGAAAATTTTTAGTGGCCACTATAGAAGTTCTCTATTTAGTGGCCACTTCAGTAGTTTTTCATCCAGTATTCCTTCCAGTAACTCTGATATACAAACAGATTGGACCAGTTATGTTGATCCATTGACCTCTAAAGTGGCACTGAAGTTTTCAGTGGTCTAGTAGTAGCACTTAGACCTCTATAGTGACCACTAATTTTCAACCCCTTAAGTAACCACTATTTTGACTACCATAGAGGGGCCACTAAAAGTTTTCCCAGTATATCATTTTTCCAGAGGAAAATTCAAAGTTTGCTAGAATATCTTGGGATTCTTTTAAATGAAGTTTGACCAAAATTATTTTTCCATAATCGTTTCTGGACGAAACTTCGCACAAATGATCCGGATTTCCCCTTTTTTCCTTTATCGAAAATCCAACACTAAAACGGATCCAATCAATCAAATCAAAGCCGATCGGTCAATGGGCTGCTTCCTCATAAAATATTGGAAAAAATCCCAAGATTTATCTCTTTCCTTCTATTCAAATCATCTTTAGAGGTGAAAAAATAAACGGAGGTGGCCGAAAAGCCGTAGAAATCGGAACAGGTTCATGGCCCCTTCACGTTTTTTTCTAACAACCATTTGACGGCGATTTTCAGCAACGTCTTATCTCGAAAATCCCACCGACGGAAAGACTTTCGCCACTTTCCTTTTTTACACCCCTTTTTTGGACACAATTTTTCTCGCAATGATGATCTTTGACTGGCTTTTTGCAGAAAAGTCTTTCAATGAATGAGTGAGCCTGGCGTCAGCCAAGTCCCCCTCGGAGCCAAAGCCAAGTCCCCCGCGTCGGCTCCCAACTGACTCTCTCGCGTTTTCATCAAAGTCTTCAGAATCTGAAGACTTTCAGAAGCTTTCTAGCAATTGGTCGAACGCCTTCCACATAGCTTCCTAGCACCTACTACTTCGAAAAAAGCCTGCCGGAAGCCTTCCAGAAGCTCTCCAGCAGGCTTCTGACAGGCATTTACCATTTTCACCTCCCAATTATCTTCTGAACACCTTCTGAAAACCTTCCCAAAGCCTTCTCAAGACCTTCTAGCTTCTATAAACCTTCAAATCTCCTGCTGGTTCTTAACACCTTCTCTTTAGAAAAAAAGCCTGCCGGAAGCCTTCCAGAAGGTCTCCAGCAGGCTTCTTGCAGGTATTTACCATTTTCACCTTCCAAATACCTTCCGAAGGCTTTTTCAAGACCTTATATTTTCCATTCACCTTCCAACCTCCTGCTGGTTACCTTCCCAACACTTTCCGAAGATTTGCCTGAGTCTAGACTTCTCGTTCAGAATTATATAGAACTGCTCATGCTCACACGGGACTCAGCGGGTGTGCCCGCCCGTATTAAACCTAAATAAGCCCCGCTGGTGAAACTTTCGGCATTTCTCCACCGCTTTTAGCTCATCAGGGAATGGTATCAGCTCACAGTAGGACTTCTGAATGAGACCATGTTTTCTAGATGTAATTTTTCACGCTGATTCCAAATCTGGTCGTTGCCCAATACGTTTTAGCACTACTAAGACTCGAAAAACATGGGTTCAGTACGGATACATCTTTTGGGAGACCTATAAAGCAGGAAGTTGTGATGAACTGTTGATCGGAAGAAGAAGAAATTTGCTCCAAATGCAAAAATGATTTTCTCGGACCAATTCAGAAGTCTCAAAACGCAAGAATTAGCTCCAAAACCAAAAAATGTACGGTTTCGTTACATTTTGCTTTACCAAAACTCAAAAAAAATTTATTTCTCGAAATTTTTTTTAATTTCTTGACCAATCGTCTTCGTAAAAATTTTGAAAAATCGAAATGGAAAAAAAAGTGTAAATAGAGTTTTTCACAATCAAAATTTCTAGATTTTGCATTTTTCAAGGTCGTCGGACTTTTTCCCATATTTGAAGAGCAGCCATTTTCCACAACACATTTAAGCTTTATCGTGTTTATTTTCCTTTTTGGGGTTTATTACGATTTTTCCTGTTGATTTTGTCTGCTAGGTGGGATATTACGATTTCTTAAACATTTCTATGAGTCTCGAGTGTAATTTTTCCTATGGAGATTCAGCCAATATTTTTTTTTTGGCTGTTTTCATAGCTGTTTTCTAATTTTTCAAGGAGTTCGCAGTAATTTCTCTTTTATGGTGATTTTTTGTTTTTAGTAAATCAGAGTGTTTCCTAGTTTTCTTTTATTGTGGCTAGGAGTATCAAATTGAAAATTGTATCAACTTCATGTCAAAAATTTCCTATTTAACATCAGAAAATTGGTTGCCGATTGAAAGAAGTTGGTGGACATTTTGAAGAATAATTGTAAAATTCGGGAGGTTCTCAGCCAAGATTTTGAAAAAGGCGTTTTCTCGAACAAATGTCATCGAAACTTCACATAAACATATTTTTTGTATTTTATTCTTCATAACTAGATTAAGAGGCGAATTTTTGCACAAAAACGAGTCTGGAAACAGGAAAAAAATCTGAATAAACTTCATTAAATTATTATTGATTTTTCAATACTTTATTTCAATTTTCTGTGTATTCCGCTCTAAGCGGTCCCACTTCTAGAAAAAATCATTAAAAAGGTACCGTAATTATAGCTTTTTTTTGTTCTTTCGCTTCGAGACCTTTCGAAACAGCAAAAATGTCAAAGTCAAATCGAAGTTTATGGTGAATTTTTCGGTGGGGATGGCTGAATTTTATTATTTAACAGTTTTGGACATTTTCTAATTTTTTTTCGTATTTTGTGCTTGGAAAAAATGAGAATTTTGCCAATAACCTTGGTAGACCTTGTCACTCGGATTTCTCAAGGTCCACCGTTCCCATGGCGGTCGTTTCCGGCTTCGAAGGCCCATAAACAACATTGGGGAAACGTGGCGAGTGGAGAGGAAGAAGCTGGATTGCGCAACGGCGATAAAAGTGGAGAGGGCGGGGTTTCGTGACACAACCATTCTTGAATTACTCCCTTTCTTGTCCCCCTGCCTTCTGTCCGATTCGGTTCCAAGCTGCGATGGTCTTGAGACTTTCTTTCCTCTTCTGAAGCTTTTCGTTGTATATTTCTTCGAAGTTTCTTGTGTAGTCCGCTCGAAAATCTTCGCTGAAAACATACGTGGGCGGCGGTTAAATTTAATAGTGACGTCATGTCGCACCCTCCCCAACTGGCAGCGCACCATACCCAATTTTCGTCGCACCATACCAAAAGCGTTTTTTGACGTCACATGACGTCATTTTCGCTCACTGTCGCGAAACAATCGTCCATATTGTGCATTTTCGTTTTTTCCGCTATATAATATTTTTTTTAAATGGGATCATAGATTTTAACTTTTTCGCATTTTAAGAGGACTACTATCAAAAAAAAAACAATGCAGACGACTTTTTTTAGGTTTCAATCTTGATTCATCTTTTTTCTCAATTGGTTTGGCCCTTTTTTGGAGCTCTCAGACAACGAACCGGTGAGCACCGGTACGGACCGGTAAAAACTGAAAATTGGGAAAATGCGGACTTTTTGATCCAGTTTTCTCATAATTGAGTGAGGTCATTGTTTTAAGGCTAAAAGTCAGTTTGGAACTTGATTTGACCATTTTGAGCCGAGTTATAGACCCGGGCGCACCCTACCCAGTCCAACTGGCGCACCATGCCAAACCATCAAAAAGTTAACTTTTTCCACTTTTTATTCATGAAAAATCATTTTCTAGACGATTTGAATGCCTAGAAGCCTTTTTTGAGCAAGCTTTATCATTAACCGGTGAGCACCGGTACGGACCGGTAAAAACTGAAAATTGGGAAAATGCGGACTTTTTGATCCAGTTTTCTCATAAATTGAGTGAGGTCATTGTTTTAAGGCTAAAAGTCAGTTTGGAACTTGATTTGACCATTTTGAGCCGAGTTATAGCCCCGGGCGCACCCTACCCAGTCCAACTGGCGCACCATGCCAAACCATCAAAAAGTTAACTTTTTCCACTTTTTATTCATGAAAAATCATTTTCTAGACGATTTGAATGCCTAGAAGCCTTTTTTGAGCAAGCTTTATCATTAACCGGTGAGCACCGGTACGGACCGGTAAAAACTGAAAATTGGGAAAATGCGGACTTTTTGATCCAGTTTTCTCATAATTGAGTGAGGTCATTGTTTTAAGGCTAAAAGTCAGTTTGGAACTTGATTTGACCATTTTGAGCCGAGTTATAGCCCCCGGCGCACCCTACCCAGTCCCACTGGCGCACCATGCCAAACCAACGAAGTCAATAAAACAACCTTTACATCTACTTACTAAAAGAGAAACTGGTCAAGAATAATGTTTTTGTTAAAAACTGTTCAAGTTAGAGGCTGTTCTGGAATTTTTCAGTAGAGACTATAAAAGAAAGTAGACGTCAAAACTTGGTGGACATTAGTGTTTTAAAATTTGACCGTCGATCAATGACCGTTCAAAAGATTTCTTATGTTCAGTTTTCGAACGGTTATAACATGTCATTTTTTCTGACCGTTCGTTTGACCGACCAGTTTCATGAAATCTACTAAACCGACCATTTTAAAGGTGACATTTCGAACAGTCAAAAACCAACATGTCACTCTTAAGTGAGCTATATTGAAATCGTTGAAACTCAACCGTTCGACCAATGACCATTTATTATGACACGATGAAAACTATTGTTCCAGACGGTCGGTCGAACGATCAATTTTTAAACTAGAATAGGCATCTCTATAAAATTTCGGTTTTGAAAATAAAGTTTTCTTAAGGAAAAAAAGAAAAAAATTAGTTTCAGAGTTTGAAGTTATTATTGGCAGACCTAATTTTTCATTGAATTTTTGATGAATCATGTCTCCGAGTGCACCAGTAATTGTAAATGTAAAATTTCAAAACTGGAGATGGAATTTGGTCCTAGATTTTTCGATTTATCGCTTTATTTCTGTTTTCGTCTATGAATTTTCTTTGGTTTCATTGTGTTTCTGAGGTTCGTTGATATTAGAAAATTTGAAAAAATTGTGATTTTCATCATGCTTTTTGTTTTTTTTGCCCCATTTTTGCACTTGTACACTTGGGGATGCTCGGATATGATCTCGATTTGAAACAATTTTCCATATTTCCCGAATAGTAGTAGACCAGAGCACAATGAAGACTAATATGAGTCATGAAAAGCAGTCTGACAAAAGCAGGTGCGAGGGGCGGCCCGTCAACCTCTCGGCCTTCCGGTCACTTCCCAAGCCCGGCCCGGCCCGGCCTTAGAAGGGCCTCAAGCAAAAATGGCCGGCCCGGCCCAAAAAGCTCAAATTTTTTTCATTTTCAACTTTTCGCTTTTTTAACGAGAAAAGTGGGATTTTTTACTTATTTATCCTCATAGAGTTATAAGAGTTATAAGAAACTATGATTTAACAAGTAAAATTATTTTTCGGCGAAATTTCAAAAAAATGAAATTCAAGATTTTTTTTTTCCAAAGTCCGGCCTGACCCGAGCCCGCGTAGGCTTTTTTTAAAAAAATTGGGGCCCAAAGCCCGGGCAGACCGGCCGGCCTGCCGCACAAGCCTGGACAAAAAGTGACAAATTTTTTTGCGCGAAACGCCTACGCTTTGAAACAAAAAAAGGTGAGTTGAAGAAAAATAGTTGAAAAATTTCCTCTAAATGCTAGTAACTTCTCAGGAAAAAACAATGCGAAACATTTTTTTAGGCTGTTTTATTGAAAAAAAGGAGTATATTTTAATATTGTAATATCAGTTTTTTTGTTTTTGCCAACAACTTCAGAGTGTCAGATTAATAGGCGCTCAAACAATATTACAGAAGAAGTTTTTTTTTGGGAAAGAAACCTCAAATTTTCGCCCTCCCTTTCTCCGTTCTATTCGAAAAAATCAAATTGAGAGCTTCTCATCAACTGCATCAATTTTTTTATGTTTTGAAGTCCGGGAAAATTTGTATCACCAAGCAAAAAAGAAACCTAAAATGGAAGTTTTGGAGTTAGGAATCTTTATGAAAATAGTGAGCAATTGTTAAACTATTCAAAAAAAAATTGATTACGTGACTTCAAAACTTTGATTGGATTCCAATTTAGTGGAATTTTTTTTCAAATCGTTGATGGAGTTACGACTTTTCAGAAATTTCAGCTTAATTATTTTTTTTCACAGAACTTTAAACTTTGAGAAAACTCGGAAGTTTTCGGCTTCTTTTCTTCAAATAAAATCACTTTTTTTCGTAATATTGAGATGATATGGAAATGCTACAGGGGAGGGAAAAAGGCCACGAGGAGAGTTAACAAACTCCCATTTTTTTAAAGGAAAAACTTTTATATGAGTGAGAAAGAAAAAAAGTAGAACCAAAACAAGTTTTTTTACTTACGGCGCAAACTTATGAACTATTTAAAAAAACATGCTCGCGCCAAAATTTTCTGCATAAATACTCTAGAACATGGTTTTATATATGTATTTTTTCTTATCTACCTCTCTTATTATACTAATATTCCAGAATAAATTTCGTTCTGAACATTGATGAGTCTGATGAGGTAGAAAAAATTGAAGGAGACCAAGGTAGGTTTCGCTCTTGTTAACATGAAAGCATTTCCTGTAAATGTCTTCATGATGCAATGATTATTAAATTTTTTTCAATAGTTAGAATTAGATTTCTATATGAACTTCGAAAAATGTTTTTCATAATAAGATTTAAATTATATTTCAAACTTTTTTTACATGTGTATTGTTCTTTTTTTCAGTAGTTATTTAAAAATTTTTTTGTAAAGTTTCTCACTGAAGCAAATTTTAGCGGCATTTAAAAATTTCTAGAGAAAAAAATAAGAGCATTTTGTGACTTAAAACTTCTCTTTTTCGCATTTGTTTGGTTATTTTCTTCAAAAAAATATCAAGAAAAAAACCAAAAACATTTTCTAGCCTTTTTTTCCGATTTTTTTCTCCACGGAACTTTTTTTATAAAAAAACATTAATGATTGAAAAAAATAGAAAAGGAAAAAAAGTTGTTTGCATTATTATAAAAAGTCTTTTATAAGTAAAATATTTAAAAAAACTCTGTGAGCGTTTTAGCGCGCGCGAACGCCGCGAGAGCGCGCTGGGTTGTTTACAGTTTTGGCCACTATGACGTCATGTGACGTCACGC
>CAJGYM010000246.1:0-42414 GCA_904845305.1 Caenorhabditis auriculariae | reverse complement strand
AGAAGGGGTGTTTCAGTTCAGAGCACTACATTGTAGAGCTTTAAATTGCGAATCGAACGGTGGACTAGAAAACGTACCGAACTTCCTAGTTTTGGAGAACAAATAATTCAAAGTCGTAAAAAGGAAAGCTTGATGCCGTGTTCAAAGTAATTTCAGCGGTTTCAAAATTAACGTTCCCGCGCAGAAGTAAAAATGCATATAAAACGATAGACCGTTGTAGGACTCTTTTTTTCCCCGCCTTCCCGTAATACCAATTCTGCCTATTTACCGAAATCATTTAAACGAATAACGCGTTTATTTTGAAATCGCCAAAATTACTTTGAACACGACATGAGTTTTCGCCAAAAGGGCGTTTTGCAGTAAAGTTGCTCTACGGACAATACGCTTCGCCATTTTTCGGGTTTTCGCTTTTTTTTCTCCGTTTCTTTCAATTTTTCAATTTTTTTTGTTGTCACTAAAGCTCTTTTTGTCCTCAAAAGTTTCTATATATGAGAAATTTGCAAACTTTGATCGCAAAATGCTTCTCTGGTGAAGAATTATGATTTTACACAGGCTTGTGCGAGGGCCGGCCCGTCAACCTCTCTTAGTAGGCTTTAAGCAAAAATGGCAGGCCCGTCATATAAAACTCAAATTCTCTTCAAGTTGAATTTTTCGCTTTTTTTAACGAAAAAAATGGTATTGTTGCTTATTTTTTCTGAAAGAGTTATTAGAGACTAGGATATAGTCAATTTTTCCCGACTTGAAAGGCGAGGGAGGCGGGACAAGGGGCGGGACGCGTAGCGTGTGCGTTCGCGGTTCTTGGCACGAGTTCAATTCAATTGCCGCCGACTATTTAAAAAGCTCGACAACCGTTCTTTTTCAATGTTTTCTACTATTTTTTAATGAAAAAATGAACATAATCAATAATTAATTGAAAAAGGAATGAAAAGAGTGAAAAACGGAATTTTGGACGTCATTATGGATAGCACTCCCAAAAGTCTCCTATTGGCGCATTTCGCGTGCGTGCGCGCGCCAACTCAAATTTCGTCTCTTGGACGAGCTCTACAGGCTTCCAGTATATGATTCTTTTCGTACATTTTTCCTTGCATAAAAAAGCTTCCTACTAATTTTACCGGGTATCATATCTATGATAACTGGATATACGGGGAGAGTTCCTGAATTTTTTGATTGCCACCGAGTAGCCTGGAAATGCTTCCCAGGTTTTTTATTATTATAATTTTTAGTCACTTCGTTCAACTATATTTTATTTATTTTGTTTTCAGATTTGCTTTGAAATTTGGATAAGCTGTACACGTTGTTTTCGATTTTCTCATGAGAAAGGCGCAAAGAATGAATTTTCAGCAGCACATTTCCTTATCATGCACGGAGCTTTGAAAAATCGTATCTACGCTCAAAAACTTTTGTAAATAAAGTAAGATTCAATAAATGATTCAATATTAATTAAAAGAAAACTGGAAATGAATAAGTAAGAAAAATTATACAAAAAGAACAATATACTGGAAGCCTGTAAACCTAGTCCAAGAGACGAAATTTGAATTGGCGCGCGCACGCACGCGAAATGCGCCAGGAGAAGACTTTTGAGAGTGCTATCTATAATGGCGTCTCGGAATTTTCAAAGAGTCGATGACGATTGAATTGAACACGTGCCAGGGACCGCGAACGCACACGCTACGCGTCCCGCCCCCTGCCCCGCCTCCCTCGCCTTTCAAGTCGGGAAACATTGACTATATAACAAGTAAACATGATTTGTATGTGAAATTTTTTCAAAATGAAAATCAAGATTTCTTTCAAAGCACGGCCTGGACCGAGCAAACGCAGGCTTTCTTTTAAATTGTAGGGTCGAAGCCCGGGCCAGGCCTGACGCACAAGCCTGAATTTTACACAGGTTTCGATTTGGATAGCGGAATAATCCGACGTTACCATCATGTTTGATTTTCAGCATGAAAGTTTAACCATTCGATCCGTCTCATTGAGATACGTACGAATATCATAAACCTATTGGGCGCTAGTAGGAAGAAATAACTTTATGATGTGCAAAAAGCAGAAAAAAAAAATTCCAAAACGTTCAAAAATTTCGCTGCATTTTTCGACGCTGATTTAATTCAACTATCGCTACTTTGCCATGAGAAGATATCTTTTAAAATAGGAAAACATGAAAATTATTCAAAAAAAAAAAAGACGCAAAAAAGGAAAAAAATGAGAAATCACAGTAAAAATAACCGACCGCGTCAAAGCCCACGCTAACGCTCCTTTCATATTTTTCTTTTTTTTCGTTTGAAATACAATTTAGAGATTTTTTCGCTACGCGGAGCAAGATTGCAAATCGTTTAGAGCTACCTGATAGTGTTTTAAATCAGCGTCGAAAAATGCAGCGAAATTTTTAAACGTTTTGGAGTTTTTTTTTTCTGCTTTTTGCACATCATAAAGTTATTTCTTCTTACTAGCGCCCAATATTTTAATGAAATTCGTACGTATCTCGACGAGACGGATCGCATGGTTATACTTTCATGCTGAAATTCAAACATGTTGGTAACGTCGGATTATACCGGGTGCGATATTTCATGTTTCCATTATTATCTGTGGGTTTTTTTTGTTCGACTTAATTTTTTTTTTCAGAGAAGAAACCCAGACGTCCGCAACATCGCGTGCGCTGCGACTGTAAACAGTGTCCGAACACCGATCCAAAGCATATTTCAAAATTGAAGGCGGAAAAGTAAAATTGCGTTTTTCTTCGAAAGTAGTCACATCTTTTTTTGTTAAACCGTTTGATTTGCAAAGAAAAGTTATACAATATACCACGGTGTTTTTTTCATTACGCAAGGTCAAGACTTTTCGTAAAATATGATGCTTAGGGTGTAAGCACACGGGGACGCACTATCGCATACTCAAAATGGTTTTTTTTCGATTTCAGAATTTGCAATTTTAGGATAATAGCTCCTGAAATGTTCGAAAGTTGTCAGTTTGAAGAATATAATGTGAAAAAAACATTCACTTACGTTTAGGAACAATTTCAAAAGCGGAAAACTCTAAATTACTGATTACAAAATAAAAACAAAAAATATTATGAAAATGAATCAGCTCCCATTTAATAAACAATAAGCAAGCAGGCTTAATCTCGGCCGATTATTTTCCGAACCATGATTTTCCGAACCAAAATCCGAACCAATGCTTAGGCGAACCAATGATTAGACGAACCACCTCATGCTTACCAGAACCAAAAGTTTTTATGATTCGCCGAACCAAATGTCGGTATTTTATGTAGATGTTCATGGTAATCGGTTTTCGTTTCTCGCATCCTAAGAGACCGAGAATATGAAGTCTAGCGCTCCATCCTTTTCCGAATCGTTATATAACTTTCCGACCTAACCTTTTTATGCTTTTCGAGCCGTACTTCGATTCATTTTTCAGAAAGCACATTTCTTTAGATCTGCTCATTTTTGATCGGTTCTATGTAATTTTTTTCGCCCATAACCGGCTTTCAGCTTTACCCTTGACTATTTAGATACCTCTGTTCAGATCAGATTCTTTCAAAAATTTGTTTGATTCCAACCCAAGTTTGAAATTGGAAGTATCTGGTCTATGACTTCTTTTAGGGTCGTCTGAGAGTAGAAATGAAGTCGCCACAGATACTGCCAAGTGTCCTAATCTTGGCATTAGTGTTTATATTTTTTTACCTATTTTTTTTTCAGTCAGTCATTTATTTCGTTGTTTAGTCACATATAAATTATCGACTGAGCTGGATGCAAGAGCTTCTCAAACTTCATCGAACTGGAAGTCCAAATTTGTAGTCGAAGAATAGGATAGAATTGTCTGACGGTTCCTCGTTTCACGCGCGAAGCTCGTGCTTTAGGTGAAATTTTTGAAATCAAAGATATCACTTCTAGTGAAGAGTTTTAAAAGAAGAGCTGATCTTTAGGCCTTCTCAAACCTTTTCTAAGAACAGAACTTACAGTTCATTTTTCAAAACTGTTCTAAAAGCTCATAATTTATAGTTCAATCTCAGTTTTTTTTTTCTCTAGTTAGAACTTTTGAAATTATTGCCAAGTTTTTTTTTGTTTTCTGTAAATTGTCAGATGGCGATTCGACTGTCCATTTCTGAGCGTTTTTCGAGATCGACGGTGACAGTCATTTGAGAATAGCTTCGCGAGATTTTCCTAATAAAAAAGCTTGACTAAAACTAGTTCTCAGTCGTTGCGTACATAGAACTATTCAGAATGCAAAAAAATCGGCTATCGGCTATCGGCTTTTGAATTTTTTTTTTTCAGTTTTCCACTTCGAAATTCATTCAGAGTTCAGAGTGTTTCGCGAAACAAGATTTGCAGACGGTCACGCGGAAGAAGAGTCTCAAGCAGAATTCAGGCATTTGAGCACCCATCAAGCTGTTCTACCGAACTTCACTGGTTTCTTCCGAAGCAGGCGAAAAATTAAAGCTCAATTTCATTGACTTTATCAATTGAGATTCTCCGAAAAAGGCTGTATTAAGGGGTCTCGAAAGGTCTCAGAAACTCTGGAAGCTCTCTGAAAAATCCCTTTGATAGCCTTTTTTTGAAATCATGAGGATAAAAAGAAAGAAAGTTTTCAAATTAAAAAAATTTAAATTTACAGTCGTTATGACACGGTAATATTTTTTTGCCAAAAATAATATGCAATATTCATGAATCTTGATAGAGAAATCAAATAAAAAAATTTAATTGACGAAAAATCGATATTAAATTTTTTTGGGCCTAAAATGTTTCTTGAAACGATGTGAAACCTGCGTATAAATGTGATAAAAAAAACAATGAGCATAACAAAATACTAATATCAAGAAATAATTGATGAAACTATAAAGAAAACACAAGAATTGAAAAAGAAACATTGAAGAAAAAACACAACTAAAAAACGTAATTTAAGCAGGCGCCAAGAGTTTTGGCGCGCTGTCTCATCGCTTTGGGACCCTATGTTCCCGTACACTTGGATAATTGCCAGTTTTCGAAAATTTTGTCTTTCCATCGCCAGAAATAAGCTTCTGGCGTGTTTTTTTTTCTGCTCTTCTTTGCTTTTATCATTTTGACTTTTTACATTATGGGTTTTTTCTTTCTACAATGAAATTACTTAAAATTATCGACGCTGAATCTCCATTAAAAAAAAAATCTGGCCTAAAATTTGGATGATTTAGCTTTGTATTTTTATATTTTTTTTTATTCAGATATTCTAACCACTGATGTTCTACAATGAGAAAAAAATTGATGTTTTAAAAATTTTTTTATCAAAGTTTTTTTCACTTGTTTCCAAAAAAATATTTTTAGGCCCAAAAAGTTAAATTTTTTTCGCATCAATTTTTTTCATGTCAATCAAGCTTTTCAAAGTTTGAATAATTATATCGGGAAAAAGGAGTGTCGTGTCTTTATACCGCTTTCGAAGTGATTCCAGCGAAAAGACCGTCAAAAAGAAAAAAAAAACGAAGGTTTTGGAGAGCCAGAGATCTTTTTGAAATGTTTTTTTATTCGGAGGATTTTTATCGCACTTCTTGTCACTCGTTCTCAAGACTGAAGAAAATTATATCAATGGTTTTTGAGAAAACTTTAAGAGTCTTTGGGACCTCCTCAGACCCTTTAATACAGTCTTTTTTTTCCTTTTTCGTTTTTTAAAAACTTCGATCTCTTAGTGCTCCAGTTTTTCAATGTTAATCGGAAGGTCTCAATTGATAAAGTCAATGAGCTTGGGCTTTGATTTTTTTTTTTCGTTTCGCATGTTTCGGATGAAAATACTGAAGTTCGAAAGAAAACAGCTTGATGGGTTCTCGGATGGGTGAATTCTGCTTGAGTGTCCTCTTCCGCGTGACCGTTTGCAAATACTGTTTCGCAACACACTCTGAACTCTGAATGTATTTCGAAGTGGTTCTTAGACTGTGTAACCATCTGAAAAAGATAAGATTTCTTCTGGAGACGCGTTTTTGAATTATTGGAAAATTTAAAAAAATTAAAAAAATAAATGAATTTTCTACTAATAAGCCGTTAGCTGATTTTTCTGAATAGTTCTATGTATGCAACGACTGAGAACTAGTTTTAGTCAAGCTCATTTATTAGGTAATGCCGTGTTCAAAGTGATTCCGCGAAATTCAAAAATAGCCGTCAGAGAAAGAGAAAGATAACTAAATTTTTGGAGGGTCAGAGACAATTTCGCATTTCGCGGAAATTACTTTGAACACGGCATAAATCTCGCGGAGCTATTTTTAAATGACTATCGCCCGCGCTAATGCGAAACCTGTTCAGAAATTGACAGTAGAAAAAAATATCTGACAATATACAGAAAAAACTTAGCAATTATTTCATAAATTTCCAGCCAGGAAAAAAACCTGAGATTAATCTACAAACTATAAGTTTGGGATTTGACCTAGAACACGATCTCCTTGCTTTTTAAAAAGTGAGCTCGTCATAGCGCAACAGGATGAACTATGATCAGAAGGAGGACCGTCAGACAATGCTTTTAACTCTTTGGACTACAAATTTGGACATCAAATTCGCCTGAGACGATTTTGAATGGGGCTTCAAAAGCTCTTGCACACAGCTCAGTCGATAATATCTGTGAGTAAAACTATAAAATGATTGACTGACTGAGAAAAAATAATCAAAAAAATTTAGAAAATCTGAAAATTCATGCCAAGATTAGGAAACTTGACAGTATCTGTGCCGACTTCATTTCTACGCTCACACAGGATCTACATACCGTTCAGAAAAATGAGCTCGATCGGAGACTATGAAATTGTCGACATTTGAGGGTCCATAACTTTTTTCACAGACTCCCGTGGCAGCTTTTGAGACCGGATTTGAAATCAGCATGGAAAACTACACCTGGAAAACATGGTCTCATTCAGAAGTCCCACTATGAGCTGATAGCATCTCTTCGTCAGACGACTTCAAAAGAAGTCATAGACCAGATACTTCCAATTTCAAACTTGGGTTGGAATCAAACAAATTTTTGAAAGAATCTGATCTGAACAGAGGTATCTAAATAGTCAAGGGTAAAGCTGAAAGCCGGTTATGGGCGAAAAAAATTACATAGAACCGATCAAAAATGAGCAGATCTAAAGAAAGGTGCTTTCTGAAAAATGAATCGAAGTACGGCTCGAAAAGCATAAAAAGGTTAGGTCGGAAAGTTATATAACGATTCGGAAAAGGATGGAGCGCTAGACTTCATATTCTCGGTCTCTTAGGATGCGAGAAACGAAAACCGATTACCATGAACATCTACATAAAATACCGACATTTGGTTCGGCGAATCATAAAAACTTTTGGTTCTGGTAAGCATGAGGTGGTTCGTCTAATCATTGGTTCGCCTAAGCATTGGTTCGGATTTTGGTTCGGAAAATCATGGTTCGGAAAAGAATCGGCCTTAATCTCTGCCATCGGCCTTTGGAAAGCCGGCACCGTACTTCTTCCTACGACCTCTCTTGTACCTGATGTTCTACGAGCGAAATTCAAAACTTCTCTGCTTAAGCCACAGCTCCTGCCGCCGTTTAAACACAGTTAACTCAATGAAAGTCGATTGCACATGTATTCTCACATTGAAGATGCAATAAACAGTTTTTTTTATAAATACGAAAAAAATATTATGAAAAAATGAAATGAAAAAAAGGAACATTTTATATACCTTAAAAACCTAGCTTCAGAATAACAAATAATGTATAGAAAGCAGAAATTTTAGAAAAAAACCTCGTATGTCGAAATGTTTGTTTAAATCCGAAAAACCATCAAAAACTAGAAAAAAATATTTAATTTCAATGATTCATATAACAAAATCATCAAACTGGATCAGCAAATTCAATTTGGCTCTAATTCACACGAAACCGGTTTCAAACTACGTCAAAGGAACTAGATAATAACTTTTACACAAATCCACATTGTGCCTAAAAAAATTAACTGATTAAGTTAAAAAAACTATAGTTTCCGAATTAGAGTGACTCTTTTTCATGTCGCGAAACAGATTTCAAAATTTTTGAAAAAAATTAGGACTTTTAGAAAAAGTCTTGAACTCTTTTGAGAAAAAAGTTAAAGATCCAATGAAAAAAGTGAAGAAATTCAATTGTTGCATCAGAAACCATGAGAAGGGCGCAATGATGCGCCACGGATAATATGCTGCAAAATTTCGCATTTTTTTTTCATTGCGCGGAACACCGTGATACTGCTTTTACCCGAAACTCTGTTTTTACTGCCCCTATGCCTTCAACTTCTATGATTCTTGTACAATCATTCGCTCCAAAGTTTGTATTTCTTTTCACAGCTCAAAACGAGTCGAAATCAAGTTTACTAGGTTCACAAAAAAGAAACATGCGGGCATAATCGTCATCAACAAAATTTTCTACGGTTTCGATGTTTCAAAAAGATATTTACCAAGGAGCGACGGTTTAAGAAATTCAAACGTGAAAACGAGGATCGTCACCGCCACCACGTACATGGTCACGACGAAGCACAGCTCTTTCCTGAATTTGAAGGTTGGTTGGTACATGTAGTTTATTAACTCGATTATTTTTTTCAGAAAACTGTTTTCTGAGACTTTCCAATGAAATATGGATATAGGTCATTCCGCGCCAGCTTGTCACGATTTTAACTTTCCTCTTAGCTACAGAACCCCTTTCGGCGCTTCGCTTCAATGCTCCCGGTGTTCCCCCTTGCGTGCGCCTTTAATAAAACATTATTTCTGATTAAGATATTGCTTCAATTTCCTCTCACTCTTCTATTAATTTACGAGGTTGTTTTCAATGGATTGATTTCATTTTTCGCTTTGACTATACACACTCAGATTCTGTGCTGGATTTGTAAGAAAAAACGAAAATCAAAAAGATTGAATTACTACTTTTTAATTGTTATTAATGAAACCGGCTGTTCGAGCTTTTCTTGCATATAGTTTTTGGGTTATTTTGATATAAAATTTGATGTTACATCTGTTTTTGTAGAATAGGAAAATTCCAAAGTTCGAAAATAATGAGTTTTATTAAAGGCGCACGCAAGGGGGCACACCGAGAGCATCGAAGCGAAGCGCCGAAAAGGCTACTCTAGCTCCAAATAAACTGGAAATCGTGACAAGCTGGCGCGGAATGACCTATATTGGTTCAAACAGAAAAAAAATTTTTATGTTAACCAAATGTTTCCTTTTTGAGGAAAAACTGATGTTAAAAACGCTGATTGAATTGAAAATGCTATCGAAAACGCAGATTTAGGAACAGGCGACAAAAAATGGATGCTTTTTGAGTAAACTCAGAAAAAAATCTCAAAGCTGAATTTCACTATTCAATCATTTCATTTTTCGCAACATCGGGATGGTATGGTGATGTTGCAGGGAGAGAAAAAGACCATTAGGTGGATTAACTAACCCCACCTGTAAAGAAAAAAGTTTTTTTGTGAGAAAAGAAACATAGAATCATAATAAGTAGATATTTAAAACCAAGTTGATTATGGCACAAATCTGTGAACACTTGAAAGAATATGCTCGATGCCAACATTTTCTGCATTCACTACAAACATGTCCTTAAATTTTTTCTTGTCTTCCTCTGCCAATAATTCATGTTCAATGTCATTCCAAACATTAGTAATGCGATAAGAAATTGAAGAAAACCAGTGAAGGTTTCGTTTTTATTAATTTAAAACCATTCCTCTGAGTTGACTGGGACGGTCAAAGATGTTTTGTACCTTGATGGGAGAGTCTGACCAGCACTTACTATGCAAAAACTGATGTGATAATACCAGATCCTTAGCTAAACGCCTAAACCAAAGAGGTTGAAGACCTAACAGTTTTAACCGTTCATTATAGTCTATTCAGATTTTGAATGTCAAGTAGAATGACGTCATTCGACAAGCTTCTAATCAATCAAAATCTGACTTTGTCAATGGACACATTAGTGTACGACATTTCCCATAATGCCATTTCACATAATGACAATTCACATAATGCCATTTCACATAATGCCATTTCACATAATGGCATTTCACATAATACGACAATTCACATAATGACATTTCACATAACCCGACAGTTCACGGTGTTTTTTTCATTACACAAGGTCAAGACTTTTCGTAATTATGATGCTTAGGGTGTAAGCACACCGAGACGCAATATCGCATACTCGAAATGTTTTTTTTCAATTTTAGAATTTGCAATTTCAGGATAATAGCTCCTGAAATGTTCGAAAGTTGTCAGTTTGAAGAATATGATGTGAAAAAAAAATTCACTTACGTTAAAAAAACATTTAGGAACGATTTCGAAAGGGGAAACTCTAAATTACTGATTACAAAGTAAAAACAAAAAATATTATGAAAATGAATCAGCTCCCATTGAATAAGCATTTATAAATACGAAAAGTATTGAAATGAGGGAAATTCGAATAGCAAATGAAAAAAAAACATTTTATATACCTCGAAAACCTAACTTCAGAAAAACAAATAATGGATAGAAAGCAGAAATTTTAGAAAAAAACCTCGTATGGCGAAATTTTTGTTTAAATCCGAAAAACAATCAAAAAACTAGAAAAAAATATATGATTTAGATGATGCATATATCAAAATCATCAGCAAATTCAATTTGGCTCTGATTTACACGAAACCGGTTTCAAACTACGTCAAAGGAACTAGATAATACTTTTTATTATTAACTGATTAAATTAAAAACTATAGTTTCCGAAATAGAGTGATTCTTTTCATGTCGCGAAACAGATTTCAAAATTTTGAAAAATCAGGACTTTTAGAAAAATCTTCAACTCTTTTGAGAGAAAAGTTAAAGATCTGAAACCGGTTTAGAAAAGTGCGCAATTTAAAGCTCCACAAGATGTACCCATAGAGAGGCGGATCACATAATTGCAAGAAATAGAAAAAAGTAAAAAACCAATGAAAAAAGTGAAGAAATTCAATTTTTGCATCAGAAACCATGAGAAGGGCGCAATAATGCGCCACGGATAATATGCCGCTGGGACCCATATTTTCGCATTTTTTTTTTCATTGCGTGGAACACCGTGAGTTAACATAATACGACTCTTCACATAATGACAATTCACATAATGCGACTTTTCACATAATGAAATTTCACATAATGCGACTTTTCACATAATGAAATTTCACATAAGGCGACTTTTCACATAATGCTTTTTATGCTTTTGCCTAGAGGGTTCTCAAAATTTTTCATGTATTTATTTTTTTTTTTTCTCTATTATCAGACCTGTCATTAGCCGGACTTTTTCATCCGTTTCCGCTTTGCACGACGGGGACGTTACAGGTGGGGCAAAAGCATTTCTTTTTTTGTTTTGTAAATATTAATTAAATACTCTTTGAAATATCTACATACATTTTTTTGCTTATGCAAGTTATTATTTTCAAAAAAAGCCTAAAGAAGTGGCTTGGATAATGTATTAAGGTTGAATTTTGATTTAATATCTTTATTTTTTATAAAAAATGAAGATGAAGGAAAAACATTTTTTCGTTTTTTTCAAATATTCATAGAAATATTTACATAAATGTTTGCTTATGCATTTTTATTTTGAAATCATTATTTACAAAAAGCCTAAACAACTGGCTAGGACTGTCATAAGCTGCGGCAAGTCTTTCTCAATGTCATAAAGTTCGAGGGCCGCTTTTTTTTTTGTTTTCCAGTGTCTGCCATGTTACGCTCACCTTGCCGGCTTGTTTCAAATCTATCAGATCCGCTTCGATTGATTGCAAGTAGGATTGCAGCTTGTGGAGAAGAACAAAGAAGCCTGGCTTGTTCACGTTCAGGAACGACTTAAGACGATCGTGAGAGCCCTCAACGCTGTTGTTGGTTCGCGGATGGCCAAGAAGAGTTAGAGCATGATGTGTGACCTGGTCAGAAGCCGGTATCAACGTCGTCAGTATCGAGACGTTTCCTTCAACCCTCAGGAGCGAAAAAAAAATGTGCGATGACGAGGAGAGCACGATGTGTGACCTCTATATATTTACCAAGTCACTCAGTTAGGCTTTTTGTAAATAATAACTTTTCAAGCAAAATGCATAAGCAAAAATGTATATATATCCATACTAAATATCAAAGAGTATTCAATTATAACTTTATAAAAAAAAGACCGAAAAAAAGGCTTCGCCCACCTATAACGTCCCCATCGTTCAAGTAAACCAAGATTTATGTTAATCTTGTTGGCAAAAAAAAGAGCATTATGTGAAACTTCATATTATGTGAAAAGTCGCTGTATGTGTGATGCCATTATGTGAACTGTCATTATGGGAAATGTCACATTATGTGAAATGACATTATGTGAGATGTCGCATTATGTGAGATGTCGCATTATGTGAAATGTCATTATGTGAATTGTCATTATGTGAATTGTCATTATGTGAATTTTCATTATGTGAAATGTCGTATTCCCTTAGTTCCGAACCATACTCTAGAGTGGGAAGTACCTTGGCCTTATAGCAAGTCAAGAAGATTTTTTTCGAGAAGCTGAAACAGCGGAATAGGTTGTTTATAATACGCATAGTTTTTTTTAACGGTAACTTCAATGTTATTATGCATTTTGAGGTTAGATGAAAAAATAACTCCGAGATCTTCCACACAATCCTCGTTGTTTACTTTTATACCATTAAGCTCGTAACTCGCAACACTTCGAACTCGTTTCCCATAACTAACATGGAGACTTTTATTTGCTGAAAGTATGAACTGTCTATCTGCAAGAAAATTTTCAATAGAATGGAGATCCTCTTGTAGCTTGTTTTGATATCCTGGAACAGAACTTCTAATCATTACTTTGCAATCATCCGCGTAAATCGACAGTTTACTATATGGCATAGGGGCAATAAAAAACGGTGTTTCAGATAAAAGCAGTACTTTGTAGAGCTTTTCATTGCGAATCGAACGATGAACTTGGAAACCTACCTAACTTCCTAGATTTGGAGGTTTTGCAGTAAAGTTGCTCTATGGACAACACGCTACGCCATTTTTCGCATTTTCGCTTTTTTCTTCGTTTCTTTCAGTTTTCAATTTTTTCTGTTGTCACTAAAATTCTTTTCGTCCTCAAAAGTTTCTATATATAAGAAATTTGCGAACTTTGTTCGCAAAATGCTTTTCTGGTGAAAAAGGATGATTACACACAGGTTTCGATTGGGATAGCGATATTTTGTGTTTCCTTTATTATCGGTGTCTGTTTTTTGTTTGACTTAATTTATTTTTTCAGACAAGAAACCCTAAATTTGAAGCAGATATCCGGTTATTTCTCACAAAATGCGAGTCTAATGAGACGTCCGCAACATCGAGTGCACGGCTACTGTAAACAGTTGTATGTATACCGATCCAAAGCATATTTCAAAATTAAAGGAGGGAAAGTAAAATCGCGTTTTTCTTCTAAAGTTGTCACATCTGTAATTTTTTTGAGTACACCGATTCACAAGGAAAAACTATATATGATACTGCTTTCACCTGAAACCCCATTTTTTACTGCCCCTATGTCTTCAAGTGCTTTATCCAATAGCGCTTTTTCTGTCCTAATTCGCACATTTCGCAAAATCTGAAGCTCCATCGATCGAAAAGTATCTATTGCGAGAAATTTTCTACTTTTTCTGAAATTAGGCCTAAACGCATATTTCCGAAAAATTTCATCATAAGTTAAAACCGGTGCTAAAAGAGGCAGTAAAATGCGGGGTTTGACATAAATCTGCCATTTTGTAAAGCACTCGATGGTATACTTGAAAATGTAAAAAAGCTACCATTTTCGGAGATAAATACCCGAAATCGGAAAAAGAAAAGTCTGAGCTCCCGCTAGAAGAGCGTTCCCAAACGAATCGAGAAAGTTCCATAATGTGTCCACAAAGGTACTTCTAAAAATGGATCGTGAAGGCCCCATAATGGGTTCATCGTGAGACTTCCGGCATACCTTTTAGCTATATCTGAGCCATCTCAGAGGTACTTTAGAGTCTGTTTCAAGCCTCTCTTACTTTGCACAAAATCCTCAGAGGTATTCTCGAGGTACCATCGTGAGACTTCTGAGCCTGCGATATAACTCACTAGGGAACGTTTTTTACCCCCCGGTTGAACTTTTGCTGAAACTTTGCCGAAGTGTACTTTAGGACCCCCTGATTCCAGAACAGGAAGAAAATAGACGCCATTATAGATAGCACTCCCAAAAGTCTCCTTTTGGCGCATTCCGCGTGCGTGCGCGCGCCAATTCAAATTTCGTCTCTTGGACTAGATTTACAGGCTTCCAGTATATGGTTCTTTTTTTGTATAATTTTTTTCTTGCATAAAAAAACTTCCAATTAATTTTACCCGGGTATCATATCTATGATAACTTGATATACGGGCAGAGTACCTGAAATTTTTTTGATTTCTACCGAGTAGCCTGGAAATGCTTCCCAGGTTTTTTTATTATTATTGTTTTTAGTCACTTCGGTTTTCTAATTTTTATTCATTCTGTTTTCAGACTTCCTTTGAAATTTGTATAAGCTTTACACGTTGTTCTCCATTCGCTCATGAGAAACGAAGAATGAATTTCCAGCAGCACATTTCCTTATCATGCGAGGAGCTTTGAAAAATCTTATCTCCGCTCAAAAAAACTTTTCCACTTTTTTTCACGGACCTGCGCGGCATTTTTTGAGAACAGATTTGGAAACAGCATGAAAAACTTCATTTAGTGAACTGGGTCTCATTCTGAAATCCAACTGCGACCAGACACCATTCCTTGGTCAGCTAGAGCTAAAATTTATGCTCGACGTCTCACGATGGACATATTATGGAATATTCAAGATTCATTTTAAGAGGTATATTTGTGGGCACATTATGGTACCTTTCCCATTTGCCTGTGCAAGTGAGTGAAGGCGAAAAATTTGAATTGGCGCTAAAACAAGAAAAAAACTTTCTTAAATAAAGTCAGATTCCCTAAATGAGTCAATATTAAATAAAAAGAAAAACTGGAAATGAATAAGTAAGAAAAAAATTATACAAAAAAGAATTCTTTCTAGTGCCGTGTTCAAAGTAATTTCCGCGAAATGCAAAATGATCTCTGACTCTCCAAAAATTTAGTGATCTTTTTCCTTTCTCTAACGGGTATTTTGCATTTCGCGGAATCAAATTGAACACGGCATAGAACCATATACTGGAAGCCTGTAAATCTAGTCCAAGAGACGAAATTTGAATTGGCGCGCGCACGCACGCGGAATGCGCCAAGAGGAGACTTTTGGGAGTGCTATCTATAATGGCGTCTATGAGTCTGTTTCAAGCCTCTCTTACTTTGCACAAAATCCTCAGAGGTATTCTCGAGGTACCATCGTGAGACTTCTGAGCCTGCGATATAACTCACTAGGGAACGTTTTTTACCCCCCGGTTGAACTTTTGCTGAAACTTTGCCGAAGTGTACTTTAGGACCCCCTGATTCCAGAACAGGAAGAAAATTTTTCGCAATAGATTTCGTTTTCGAGATAGGACACTTCAAAAGCCCGAAATAGCGCTTCTTCGGCCTAATTTGCGTATTTTGTACACTTTGAAGCTTCATAACTCCGAAACAAGATCTATTGCGAGAAATTTTCTTTTTGATATGCAATCAGGGGGTCCTAAAGTACACTTCAGCAAAGACGAAAAATCTTGATCAACTGCGCGCTAAAGTTGCTCCAAAACAATACTAATTTTTGATTTGAAGCAATTTTCTTGCGTTTCGAAGCAATTGTCATTTTTTTCATGAACGCCCCATTAATTCTTTCTGTTGTCATCAAGAAGTTTTTTTCGCCGTAAAGACTTTCTATTTATATATAATTTGCGAATTCTGATCGCGAAATGCTTCGCGGTTCTTGGCACGAGTTCAGTTCAATTGCCGCCGACTATTTAAAAAGCTCGGCAAACGCTTTTTTTCAATGTTTTCTATTATTTTTTGATGCACACATGAACATAATCAATAAATAATTGAAAAAGGAATGAAAAGAGCGAAAAACGGGCTTTTCAAAGAGTCGATGGCGGTTGAATCGAACACGTGCCAAGGACCGCGAGCGCACACGCTACGCGTCCCGCCCCTGCCCCGCCTTCCTCGCCTTTCAAGTCGGGAAACATTGACTATACCCATGCGTCTTTTTTGTTTGCCTAAAAAATTTTCGGAAAAGAAATCCTCGATTGTAAGCAGATATCGGGTTATTTTTCACAAAACGCGAGTCTAATAATTCGTCCGCAACGATGGTAGGAAGGAATTTTGGGATCCCGAATATTCGTGAGCGTTACCTGACGTTATCTTTATGACATCATCTTCATTTAGTAATTCGCACACGCAGCCATGTTATTTTATTTATTTTTCACGTTCTAGTTTATAAAATTAGTTTCGACGTAAAAACTTTCCCAGCCACATGAGAAGACATCGAATTCAAAAATCGTCTTTTGATTGGAAATTTTTTTATTCCCCTATTTTCTTACTTTTTTTAGAAACTGTTCAAAGTTTTTTTATAATTGTTTTTGGGCTTGCGCCCCCAGCTAAAAAAAACGCGCTTCCAAACTCCCCTAATGTCACATTTTTTTACTTTGTCGAGGTTTTTTTAATTTGAATTTTTTTAAGTTTTTTTATCCTGATTTTTTTTTTTTGACTTTGAAGTCTGCCGCCCCCAAACCCCGCTGCGGCTGATTCATCCTGTATCTATAGATAATTGACATACATAGCATATACCAGTGATGAGCGGAAGACGTTTTTTTCCGCCTGTCGGCGGAAACGGAAACGGAAATTCCGCCCTTGAGATTTTGTTGTACTACCCATTCAAAAATTTTTTTTTATAAAATTGATTTAAATCTCACGTTGATAAATCTTTTTTTTTAATTGCATAACTTAAGATTTGAATCAATTTATGCTCGTCTGTGTTATGTCACGTGCGTACAACACAAAATCGCATCGGAGCTTCGTTGCAACACCACTAAGAATAACTGCCGAGACAAACGCAAGGTCGGTGGCGGTACATTAATAAACTCGCGTTTGTCTTGAGTTTCAGAAACTTTCAAATTGCCAGAAAAATGCGAGATGTTTGCGAGTTCTTAAATGTATCGCCAGCGTCTCGCGTTTATCTCGGCAGTTATTCTTAGTGATTGAGAGAAGAAAAAGACTATACATAACAATGACGATACTTTAATTTAGTCGGCATTAATGATATAGGAATGAAGAAAACTCCGTCAGGTGGCGGAAACGAAAACGGAAAAGATAATTTTCCGTCTTCTAGCGGAAACGGAAAAAAAGTTTTTTCGGCCTTCTGGCGGACACGGAAACGGAACCCGAAATCTAGGCGGAAGACGGAAACGGAAGACGGAAACGGAAATTCCGCTCATCACTGGCATAAACGTTGATAATCGGTTCCAAGTAAAAAAAAAATGATAAACTGACCATCCTTAGTATTAACAGTATAATATTAGGGTAGCAGGAAAGAAATGCGTGTTTTTGATGTCATTTAAATTTATCATAAAAAAATAAGGTTATCATAAATCAATTCGAAATGTAATTTCTATCTGTATTAGCCCTTGTCAACAATGCTCACGCAGAAAATGGATACTCTCTCTGACAAACTGGGCCGCCTACGAGTCAAAGAAGTTGCACCCCCAAATTTGGACTTCATCGGAGTTTTTCAATTTTTTTTTTGGCTGTTCAGCGATCCAATGATTCGGACAGATGATAAATGCGAAGAGCCATGTCTGAGCAATGTAGCGGAAAAATTTTGAAAATATTGGTCGAAAAAATGATTGATCGAAATTTTTTATTGGAAATTTGGTCGAAAAATGATCAATCGAAATATTGTATTGAAAATATTGGTCGAAAAAATGATCGATCGCAGTGTTGTATTGAATATATTGGTCGAAATATCGATATATCAAAACGTTAAAATCCAATGATTGATCATTAATGTAAGAGATCAAAAACTGATTTAATAAACGATCTCTCAAAAAATGACATGTTAAAATTTGGTTGAACAGTGACATGTCAATAGTTTGATCAATTGAAATGGTTGAATGATCGGTTTGGTGAACTCTAATGGTGATCATAATATTGAAAGGTGCCAAGCTTCCGAATTTGATTTGTACTTATTGAAATAACGCGAAAACTAGCTCTGCGAATACAGTTTTTGAAAGGAAGTTTTCAGAGCTATGTTTCTTATAGAAAGGCGGAATGAACGTCAGCAAATTATATATCCAATGACGCACAAGGACAAGCCCTTTTTGACAAAAAATACCATTCAAAATAATATTACTTCTTGGATAGATTAGAAGCCGACAAAAACGAGCCGCATTTCTTTCATGCCAACCTAATAAATTACCATGTTGATTTAAAGTGTTCATGCTCATTCATACATCCTAAAAACAGCTTTCTAATCCTGTCATCGTAGTCGACTATTCGAAATAATTCTAAAAAAACATGATAAAATGGGCTTAAAAAAAGCCATCGGCATTTTATGAAATTAGTGACACTCCCATTTAAAAAAATTGAAAAATAGGGAATGGAATAATAATTAATAAAAAAATATTATAAATCTTCTAAAAAAAGTCAAAAACGTTGACAAACGCAATTTGTGGGCGCAGTTTTTTTATGCAAAGGCGCAATTCAGACTCTTCACCTTTTTCAATTTTTTTCACGTAAATAAAATAGATATATAGCCAAATATTTTGATTACGTTTATTTCTTGTGTTACGAATGATGTCAAGTGACGTCAGGGAGTAGCGGTTTGCGATTAAACGAAAACTTCAGGTTTGGCACCCTGTAGGTTTGCCTTGTTCATATAGTCAATGTTTCCCGACTTGAAAGGCGAGGGAGGCGGGGCAAGGGG
The DNA here is from genome assembly GCA_904845305.1 of Caenorhabditis auriculariae. Taxonomy (NCBI): domain Eukaryota; kingdom Metazoa; phylum Nematoda; class Chromadorea; order Rhabditida; family Rhabditidae; genus Caenorhabditis; species Caenorhabditis auriculariae. The sequence goes on along the minus strand of CAJGYM010000246.1, from coordinate 23,653 downwards.
CGGGACGCGTAGCGTGTGCGTACGCGGTTCTTGGCGCCAGTTCAATTCAATCGCCGCCGTCTATTTAAAAAGCTCGGCCACCGCTCTTTTTTTCTGTATTTTCTTCTATTTTTTTGATGCACACATGAACATAATCAATAAATAATTAAAAAAACAAGTGAAAAAGAGCAATAAATAAAGCTCTCTGAATGCTCGCTAGCGGTTGAATTGAACACGTGCCAAGAACCGCGTACGCACACGCTGCGCGTCCCGCCCCTTGCCACGCCTCCCACGCCTTTCAAGTCGGGAAACATTGACTATACACCAATCGCGGTTTTTGGGCGATGTTTTCGTTAATCACGACTTTTTCGTACGTACGAAAAAATAAACGGTTTTAGAACATTCAAAGATTGAAATTAGGTTTTAAAAATTAAGTTTCTGCAAACGGTAAGTCTCAAAAAAAATGGTTATTTGATAAATTCATCTATAGTGAATAAAAAGCCGTTTTTCTGTGTAATTTTTTATTTATTAATGTTGAAAACAGCCTTGTTCATTTCATTAAATAGAAAACATGGTCAAAAATGGTCTAGTAGGGCCAAAGGGAGACATCGCAGATCCGCTACTGCGCGCAGTGCAAACCGGACGGGTCCTTGCAGGTCTGAACTGTTGGGTGTTCACTCATCCCGATAAAACTTGAGAGTGCAACTTTCCAGCTAATTTTTTCTGTTTTTAGGAATCAGTATGCCCGTGTCCGTGAAGTTTGGCGCGTTTTCTGGGAAGTTTAAGCGGGCGTTCTTTAAGGTACTTTTGCCGCACATCTTATGAAAAATGGTGCTTCAGGTTAGAAGAGTGTCGACAGAATAGTAATACCTGCTCAACGTGACACCAACGACGTCCGGTTTGTAGGTGAGGTTTTGGGCTTCCTGATCTGCAAAATTTCTTGTTTATCGTTTGTTTTCCAATATGTTTTCATTTCAGCGTTTTCTTACCGCCATCGCAGACACTGGTGTCCATGCGAGCCAGGCCGACTGCCCTGTCAGCCCCGATCAGCAACATTCGGCAAACTTGCACTTTTATCATCGAGGGAATTATGTCAATTAAAACGAAGAAAACGTTTTGTGCAAACGGTAAAAGATTTTAGTGAAGTTTCCGGAACATTTCTTAAAAAAATTACACCTAGAGAAGTTCAATTTTTTTTTAAAGTTTGAATAATGATTGAGAGCGTGTCAAATTTGGGGAAAAACGAAAAAGAAGAAGGGAATAAGTATACATGTGTATCCGTGGCTTTTGTAGGAAGCAAAACTTTTCGCTCTCCAAAGCTGTTTTTAAGAGGGATTTTCCGGTATTTTTCGCATTTGGCAATCTCTTAATACATGTAATGTGCATCGTCGTCATGCGAAGAGAAATAAAATAAGATTTATGTTATGTCTTTTTTATTATCAATAGATGTGATGTGAATCGTTAAATACATACACATATGAATATCACATTGAACTGACCCTGAACAATGCGCCTCGAGTTGAACATGGCTTTGCCGGCGAAAATTTGCCTCAAGCGGAAAAGTGGAGGACGGCGTTCTGTCGAGCAGCCGAGAACATGTATTCAAATTGAACAAGTTGCGTGACCTTGAAATTTGTCAATTATTCATTACAAAATTTGACGAAATCCTCAAAAAGGTAAATTTCAAGTGAAATATGTATTAAAATGAAGCGGGTTAAACTCAATTTTGCCTTGTCGTTTTTTTCAAATCTTTTTTTTCAAGCAATAATCGACGTGGATTGTGAGAAATGGGAACTTAAAAATGTGGCACACACTAGAGAACGATGAAAAGTGCAATCATCTATACTTTGAAAACATAAAGTGAAAGAACTTGACGCGCACATATAGCTTGACTGTTTCCCCTTCTTCTTAAAATTGAAGCTTTTGTGAAACGTGAAAGGTTGATAGGGGGGAGAGGGGGCGGCGTGAAAGAGTGTCGTTCAGGTTCGCCTCGTAAAATTTTGTCAAAAAATTAACAGCTTGAGAAAACTTGACGAAAAAAAATTGAAGAAAACGTCTAGCCTTTGAAACGTGCTAATCTTCATGTCGAGCGCCTGATCAAATGTTTGCATTAGCGTCTTTTCAATTTCTTCAACTCTTACTTTTTTTGTGTGAGCGAGTCTTTTTTCCCAGATCAAAAAGTGAGGCAACCAATGTTTCGGCCATTTGCGCAGCAATGATAGGGCAATCGGTAACCAGTCTGCACCATAACAACGCATTCAACTATAAATTTTTGAGAAAAAGTTGAAAAAGCCAATCAAATCAAAGCTTCTAAAAGACGCAAAACGAAAATCGCACGGCGAGATTTTCGGATCAATTCTAGTCTTCAACCAACACCACCACCACCAGGCCACTTGAAAACCAACAAATGTTTGTTTTGACGTCACCATCATCATTTTCTTGTTGTCCACCGCCGTTCCAACAATCTTGAACTTTTTTGGGTCAAGCTGCTATCTCTAGTTTTTCACTCAGATGTTTCCTATTCATGAGAAATGTCGGAACACTTTTTTGAAGCTCGCTACTGGACCAAGTCAAACACTCAAATTAATCAACGTTGCAATAAAAGCGCTTTGTTTATCCGCCGCCTACCATGTTGCTAGGCAACCCGAGCCATCTTCTCATTTTTTTTTCTTTCTCTCTCTCTCTCTCTGCTCTCCCATTTTTTTTCTCTTACTTGCAAAAACAAGGGTCGATTCAAAGACACATTCTGAAAAAAAGTTCAAATGCAACTGGAGAAAAGATAAGAACATTCCTGAAAGTCCTTTGATTGAAAGATTCTGCTATATCATTTTCTGTCTTTTTTTAGATCGATTCAAAAACCGATGGGTTTCTCACACCGTCACTCGAAGAGGAGCTCACGGAGCCAAGCCTGGCGTTAATCGAGGCGTCGCGTGCCAATCTTGCCTCTGGAGGTCTTTATCATCCCTTTCGCTTTGGATTGAGATCATATTCTGAAAAAAAAAAATAGCGGGAAGCTTTCGAGACGAGATCGCGTCTCGAAAGCCTTACACCATTGGAGCTCTTTCTTATCTATCATTTCTTTTTAATTTTTAAAAAAACTTTTTTTCGCGATATTATTGCTTTTTAATCGTTTCCAAGTGCTTTCTGATCGAAAAATATTAATTTTTTTCTGAATAGTTTTGGACTCGTCTTGAGCTCGATCGACATAGCTTTGTCTCAAACATGTGTGCGCGAAAAATCAGATCAACCTTTTGAAGTTTGACTGGAAATCGGCGACCTTGCCTATCCTCGTTGTCAAAAAATAATCTAGTTTTCAAACCTGTCAACAAAAACTCGATGGGATTATTTAAAAAATTAAACACGAAAGAAAAACCCAATTTTTTCAATTGAAGTTTTTTCCTTGAGGAATTGAAATGGCCGAGAAAAACCAAAACGACCCGGCATTGACGAGCGGCGGCCGTGATACATCTCCTTTAATTGATCTGAATCAGGGTCTGTCGAATATTCTCAAAGTTTCAATTGCAAATTTTTCAGGCACAGAGAATGCCGTAAAGTTGAAAACGATCAGCTTAAGCCGAGTGGCGCAGGAGATTCGGCGTCGACAGTTCAAAATGGTCGATCGGCAGGTTTTTTTTCTTAGTTTTCAGCCACTTCTTCCTGATTTTTTCCCGTTAGTTTTTCAACTTTTCAAAAGAGCCCTTCATTCTGTTAAAGTTCATTCATGTTGAATTGGAACTAAAATTTCTTTCCTACAAGACGACTTTTTGTCGGTTTCGTAGTCGGAGGGTTTTTTTTCAGAATATATTTTCTGTAGATGAATCAACCAAGTGCAGCAGCGAATTTATCCTCAATTTTTTCTTTTATGACGAGTTGCTTTATCCAAGGAAGCTATTTCATTATCAACTGTAAACTGCAGAATTTTAAGATTGAAAAAACAAGCAGCATACGAGCAAGATTAGCAGAATGCGTTTTGCAGACGGGCGAGAGAAAGATAATGATCTCTGACTGCTATTCAGAAATTTCCGGTGAATAGGCGGGTAATCACTCGCATTTCCAGGTGTCATTTACCCCGCGCAGCTCTCGTCCATTTTGCTTATCATCATCATCTCCTTCTACTTCTTCTTTTTTCTTATTCCTCACTTTTTTTGAAGTTTTTTTTTGGCCTTTGCCAAGAAATGTTGACTCATTTTGCGGAAAATAATTTTTTGATTACTACATCCCTTCTTATAATGATAATTCTATTCATAGTCATCCCATAAAACTAGAGAACAAACTTTTCTCGCGAGAAAGAGCTAGCGTTCGCATAAGAAAAGTCAAAAAAAAACTAAAACTGTATTTCTCCAGAAAACATTTTACAGGTCTGTAATTACATAATATCAGAACATTTTCAAAAAAATACTCTGTAGTATGTTCAACGGCTCGAAAAGGTTGTGACCCCAAATTGACTGCGGCTCGCAGGTTATCGAGATTAGTTTTGCCACAACTTTTTGGGAATCTTCACGTGTTTTCCATCTAAGCATCCATTAATTCCTGTCAGTTTACTGTCCTTTATAGACGTTAAATGTGACATTTTTTGAGACTCGAAGCATTAGAAGTACGACCGTAATTCAACTTCAAAGCGACCTAGTTGACGAATTTCTGACATAGATTAGCAAGGACGCAGCTCATTCAGCCCGAGAGAGGAAATCGGCTTACAAAAAACTTGGAAAAATTAGGAATGAAATTTAGTTTTCACCTCAGAGAGGTATTTTTGGTCTCAATTAAACAATTTTTAGCTACAAAGAAGTAGTATTAGCTCTAATTCAGGGCGGCCTTCAAAAATGGCTTGCACATGTCTGATTTTTGAAGACCACAGTAGACATCCCCTGTAATCACTTCAATGAGTAACGCATACACCAATCGCGGTTTTGGGCGATATCTTCGTTAATAACGAGTTTTTTTGTAAGAAAATATGAACAGATTTGAACAAAAACGCAAGTAGAACATTCAATGATACAGTCTGAGTGTAACAGTTTAGTTTTTCCAAACGCTAGCAAGCCTTAAAAATGGCCTAATTTGGGGAATGCGTATTTAGTAAGTCTTTTTTTTCTGTAGTTTTTTATCTACTATTGTTGGAAATAGCCTTGTTCATTTCAATAAACAGAAAAAATTATCGAAAATGGTATAGTATTGCCAGCGGAGACGGCGCAGTGCAAACCGGACGAGCCCCTGTAGGTCTGAACCGCTGTGGCGGATAATCAAAATTTTGCAGGGGAAAAATGATGATGCGGTGATTTTTGAGGATTGCAATCTTTAACTTGAGTGAAATTTCCTAATGAAACTTGACAATATTATAGACGAAGGATTGATGAATGTAGAAATAATAATTGGGACATACAGTACCAAAAGGGTTATAGTCAATGTTTCCCGACTTGAAAGGTGATATGGGCTGGTTGGCAAGGACGAGGTGTTGCGTGTGCGACGCGGCTATTTGGCGGCGAGCCAAAATTCAAATGTGGGAGACAATTTGGAAAGTTCGGCCACCGCTTTTTTATTTCCTTTTTTCTTTTTCTTATTCTGTTTTTATAATGTTTTCGCTAATTATTTGCTTCAGTGGAATTTATTGGAACTTTATTTGAACCTATAATAATATTTTTTCGCACAAACAAATGTTTATTCAAGTTGATCGTTGCTCGTTGATTTGTTGGAATATGATTTTTTTTTACTTGTGCATTCTGTGCTGTGAAAAATTTACTGTATTTATTCATTGATGATACTTTTCAGACCAAGCAAAATACGATTGAAGAATTTCAAAAACTCAGAAGTTGAGGGTTTCACACCGAGTTTCACGAAGAGTCGATTTTCAATAAAGGTCATGGCTTTTTTTTTCTCAAATTCATTCATTCTTTTTTCTTGCATGCAGTGAAAACCTTTAGAAGTAACCATTCGCGGAGTTTTGCGAAGTATTTTATCGAATCAATAACAATTTTTAAAAAAGGTTTTTTTTTATGGAGTCGGTTCACTATCTGAATTGAAGATTTTCAGGATTTCTGCAGTGATTTTACGGAATGGAGAAAGAAAATAACGAGTTACGAACGATTACCAAGGTTTGGAGGTTTTGTTTCTGTTCTCTTTCTGTTCCTTGGTTTAACTATTCTTACAGTAAATACTTAGATTTTCCTGAAAAAGTTCGTTAATATATTGTTCGCCAAAAAATTTTACATTAACGGACATGCAATTTTCGAGTTAATAACCAAGCACTAATTTTTTCTTTATGTAATAAATATTAATTTTCAGATAACATCATGAAGTCTCTTTTGTACTGCATCAGCAACCACCCAACGATTTGTTAACCTGTTCTTTCGCTTTTCCTTCCAATAAACTTGTTTAAAACGTTTTTGAAATTGTTCTAACGAGAATAAATGGATGAAAACGGAGATTAATTAAGAATGAATGAATGAAATCACGGAAACAGCGTTTTGATGCCGCTGAAGTGGACAATGGTTGAAGCCAGTGTTATATGAACAACGAAACTACACGGATAATATGATACGTCAATAAAAAAGCCTAACCAAAACAGATTGAATAAAAAGTTTCTTCTAACGGCGACCGATCTTCATCAACGTGTCTCCTTCTTCTGACGATGCCTTTTCCAATGGAATTTCTCGCCCGACAAGGCCAGCGATGAGCTTTAGAGTTTATTGGACTTAAAAAAAAAATTTAAAACAAGAAAAATTGCTGAAAAATGACAATGAGAAATTTCAACAAGTTGAAACGAACCTGTTTGCCATCAACGAAGTGTTTTTTTTCAAACACCATAGCTTCTCACGAATTTTTCTCTTCTTACGACCTGCAACCAATCATAACAGAAAAATTATAAAGATGTTAGAGGGATGAGTTGAGAAGAAAATTGAGAAGTTTATCAAAAACGAAAAAAACAAAAACCAGCGAAAAGTTTTCCGAAAATGCTTCACGTTTCGCTTCACTTTCGAGAAACTTTCTATGCAAAACACACAGAAAAGGTGTTCGCTTACAATATTACATTGAGAAAATAAATAAAATCGAAAAACTCCATTAGAACTGAATAAGAAAAAGAAAAAAGGAAATAAAAAAGCGGTGGCCGAACTCTCCAAATTGTCTCCCACATTTGAATTTTGGCTCGCCGCCAAATAGCCGCGTCGCACACGCAACACCTCGCCCTTGCCAACCAGCCCATATCACCTTTCAAGTCGGGAAACATTGACTATATTTGAGCATAACTTCTCTGAATGTAGTTCAAATGTCTTAAAACTTTGCACACATTTAAATAATTTTGCAATAAATCATTTCCGCAAGCAGAACTTATTTGCTCAAGTTAAACTGGAATTTCGTGAAAAAAAAACCAAAAGTCGAAAAAATGAAAATTTTCTGTTGAGATTTGAAAAATCATATTTTTCAAGTTACTTTGAACTTCCCGTTCTGACCTTGTATAACAAGGCTTCGGCTTTACGAAAAAAACCTAATCAGCACACGCGTTTTTTTAACGACGCTCCACCTATAATTTCCCATGAAGTGTAGTGTGTCGTGTGCATGCACTGCGGCGCTCTTGCACATTCCCTTTTCAAAAGAATTTTTGCGAAGCTCAAAATTCCGAAATTCAATTATATTTTTCACTCTCTAGTGGCTATTTTGAACTTCGAGAAATTAATTTCAACACGGCATGTTTTTTTTTAAAAGGAAAAAGAAAAATACCGTTTTTTTTTTAAATGAGAAAGCAATTCGTCTCATGACCCATTGGACATGCGCCTTTAACATTCCTTGTTGTTTACGCTTGTTTCTCGTGACGTCAAATGGGAACAGCGGAAGTTTGACCACGTCCCTTCATTCTTGGTTTTGCATTTTTTTTTTTTCTATTAACAAAAACGCCGTGACAAACCTAAGAAGTTTATTCCGCATTCCGCGTTAGCATTTCGCAACTAAAAATCTCAGTTCCGCCCATCTCTGACGCTTACACATCTCACGTTCGTACAGGTTTTTTTTTTCGGATAGCCAAAGTTGATACCTAATGTCCGTGTTTTTTAAAAACGAGTTTATTTTCGCACATCTGTACCAAAGAGCATCTCTTTCAAGAGCATATGTCGAAAAACGTGCTAGAAGATTCGAAAATTCGCGTACCCGGCAAGTTTCTCACGTTCACACCCAAACACCATTGGCGACGGCTTTCAATCATGTTTGATGGCGTGAGTGGAAAAAAAACCTGATTTTATAGTCGATTACTCCCGAATTGAGAGGCGAGAGATACGGAGAAGGGAGCGAGAAGCGTAGCGTTCGCGTACGTGGTTCTTGGAAAGAGTTCAAGTAAACCGTTGCCGACTATTTGGAGAGCTAATTTATCGCTCTATTCATTTCTTTTTCAGTTCTGTGTTGATTTTTTTTTTTCACTATTGCATAGAGTAATTACAAAAAGAGCGCTGAAAAAGCGCCAAACAGTCGGTGTCGCTTAAATGGAAATAATGCAAAGAAACGCGTACGCGTCCCGTCCGATTCTCCACCTCCCTCTGTAGATGTTCAAAGTACAAGTACAGGGGCACTAGGAATCATTTCTAAGAGAAAAAAAAACCGCAACATTCCAGAAGCAGAGTCAACCCCAACATCTCGAAGAACAAGAAAGTTCACGAAGCGCCTCCAGTCATGTCATGAGGTGAAACCTACCGCCATTTTGATCAGAAATGTTGATCGGTTTCGCTTAAGCACGCCCACCTTGTCCACTCCTGAAGAACCAACACCTGAGCCACCATCTCAACTGGCAACGCTAGCGGCTGTCGCTAGAAATCATGCTACAACTTTCCTCTCTTCGAACAACGCCGGCGGAGTCGCCATTCAGATTGAAACGGCTGACGACGACGACTACGATGCGAGAAATGTGAAAAATGGTTAACGAAAAAAAATGTTCCTCATCAAAAATATTTAATCAGATGTGAAAGAAAAACAAGGTGACGAACCCTTGTCAATGGTCCGATCCATGTCGCTGAACGTTTCTTCCGCGTCAGAAAGATCAAATATTTTGGCCGAGAGCGACGGCGACGAGGACATCCAATCTCAGCTCTCTTTCATCATGAAAGAACGGCTTCATTCGCTAGCCAAAGAGGTCTGCGACTTATTGGAAGAAAAAATGCTGGTCAAACTTTCCCGAGTTGATAGGCGATAAGGCAAGATTTACTTGTTGCTCATGTGACGCGGCGTTTGGCAGAATCCCGAGGTCATTTGCATTGATTATATGACAGAATAACCAAGAAATTTGAGCGGCGGAAAGAAATTGCCCGGACGATAGCCGCTCAGGCTCACAGAGTAAATTTGCTTTAGGACAAAATGAAAGTTGTTTTTTTTTCTGAATTTTACTTCTGTTCTGATTATAGTGAAAACGACATTTTAAAAAAACCAATGCAAGTTGAATAGTCGAAAAACAGAAAGCTGTTAGGTGGAGTAGCAAAAAAATTTTTTGTTTTGAAAGTCACTAAGCACTTTCAAAGCGAAATGAAGTCTTGATGTAATCCAAAAATCTCATAACACATTTTAGTTAAAAAAAACCGAGCTTTCGTTGTAAACTTCCGTTTTTTCGTAGTATTTTTGAACTCAATAGCTTTCCGGTATATGATGGGGGAACATTTTTAGCTTTTCATCCATTGTTCTGCATTAAAATGTTTTCGAATTATCCAGAGCGCACTTCCTCCGGTGGTGAATCTGGGGAGACTATTCTGTGCAGGCTATTTTTTCTCGGCTCTGAGGTTTTTTGCCCGCGGCTATCCAGAGCGTTCTAAAACAGGGTTTACGCAAAAAGAGGCGCACACTATTCTCAATGGAGCGCGTAACTTGGAGCGTTGTTAATCAAAATCAAGGTGCTTTTTTTTCTTCAATTTACATGCTATTAACTTTTTTTTATTGTTTTTTTTAAATCTTTTTTTTTGTTTCTATGCACGTAAATTTTTAATTAATGTTTTTAAACGTATTAGAAAGTTTTCAAAGTGTCCATAGCTCGTTAATGTGTCGAAAAGTTGTTTATAAAAGAAAATACTGTATCCGAGAGACAAAATCGAAATTCCAACTCCAAGAATCGATCAAAATATCAGTTTCCAACTAATAATCATGAAAAAAAAGCTGTCAGTGTCCGCGCAAAAGAGAAAAATTTCGACTTGACGAAAAAATTCAAAAAAAGGTGCAATTGGTCTGTACCTAAGAGACAAAACCGAAAATCGAAATTTCAACTCCAGGAATCGATCACAATATCAGGTTTCAATTACTTAAACAGGAAAAAAAAGAATACAAAATCAAACCTGAGTCAAAAATTTCAACTTTCGTGAACAGAACAATTATGTAGTCCTTTGAACCAATCAAACCACAAGAAATCAAACTGCGAAATTTTAAGAGAGTTATAAGAAATGACTAGTAACACTTGGAAACTATAAATGTCAGGAAAAAAATGCTAGCCTTCAAATAATCAAAAAATCCGGACTCTTAATTACGACGCGAAAAAGACGATTGTTAGCCACGCCCACTGATGCAACGTCCGCATGCTTTTCAGAAAAGGGGCGGGAACCCCGCTTTAGAACGCTGTGTATCCATCATTCATACAACAACGGCTATTTTGTTCCTGAAACTCAGTCATATACTCAACGCAATCATTCAAAGCATGTGAGAAAACATCAAAAACAAAAAACAGAAAAAAAATAACGGGGCTCACGCAATTATGCAAAAATGTCATTTAAAAAAAAAAGAAGAGAGAATCATGAATCAAAGTGGTTTGCTTCTCATCTCGAGTTTCTGGCCAAAAAGCCTTGCCGCCTTCCAAGCCTTGGAATATTACGAATAAAGCGCAGATTGAACAATAGAATAAAATAAAAAAATGAACATGCAACGTTAGGTTCATCGACGCACGTCGGCAGTGCGACAAGATTTGATGAGAGAGTCGCCAGAAGATACCGAGTCGTTGGCCTCGGCCAACACAGTCAAGCAAGAGGTTCATCGGCCAAGTCTTATGTCTCTGATTGGCCTGCAGGTGGGTTTTTTCTTCTGTTGATCGTCCAAGGCTTGCAAGAAAAAAAGCTCTTGTAATGATTGCCGTTGCAGCAACGTCCCGAAACGCCGACCCGTGCCGTGGTCGGCTCTTCGGCAAAAACACTTTTTGGGCTCACTCTCACTGACACGATACATCCATACGGCAAGTCTACCAAAAAAAAAGCATTTTCTGCAGATGCCGTAGGTCACAGCTGGGCTAGCCTCTGATCAATTTTAAATATTCTTGTTAGGCGCGCAGATAGAGAACGCGAAGTTGAATATTGAAGCTTATTGTGAGCAAGAACTGACCAGAAACAAGAATTCAGCTCATGTAGGCTGACTAGGGTACGGTCGTCATGAGTATCAATCTCCTTTCGTTTCTCCCTCCGAGCTAGAGATTCATTCCAATAGAAGCGCGCAGGATTTTTCTCGGCTTTCTTCTTTTATTTGGCCTAAAATTTCTGTTATAGTAAAGGCGCAGGCATAAATATGCGCATCGAAATTTCAGGTCAAAACGATTTTTTTTTTGACAAAGTTACGCACATAAAACCAAAAAAAAAATACTCACCCATTTCCGGTACTGTACTTCTGAGAATGGACGGTGAACACCCCATAATATGTCTTTCGCGAAACCTCTAACATACCTTCCGCTCTCTAAGCCAGAGGTCCTTGAGGATGTACCTCTAGTCTATCGCTTTTTGCTCAAATTCAGCAGAGATATATTTGTGGCACCATTGTTGGTCCCAAGACCCATCGATATACATCCGGAAGTATCACAATACCCTTTCTCAGTTTTCTTGTGCAGCTACTATAGAGATGGTCTCTGGATACTATCCGAGAGGAGTCTGGATTCTATCGCTATCCTAATTGACATTTGCGATTGCTTCCAGGTAGTCCGGCGTATTCTACCGGTTAGATAGCCGGTCTTATTTCGCTATCAATTATCGGCCAAGTTGAATAAAATCCGCGCAAAACTCTCATAATTTTAGGACGCCTTTATATGACGTGGCTGGCCATTGTCACGTTCGCCTTCCTCTACAATGTTTTTTGCATCCCCCTGAGGTCTGCATTTCCATTCCTGTTTATGTACAAAAAATGAACATTTCTCCAGTGAACGACTTCTCTACACATTTAAATACACAGAACTTGAGAAATTTTTTTCTCTTTTTTTCAGGAGCAGCTATCCCTACCAGACCTCGTCAAACTGGATCTATTGGTTCTGTATGGATTGCATCGCCGATTTTATCTACCTTTTCGACATGATCATGATCAAACCGCGACTACGATTCATGCGAGGCGGCATACAAGTTGTGAGTCCTTGCTCGGCTTGCACTCACATGGGAACTACCCTTCCCCTTCCAGTAGGCCGCTTAGTGTAGTGGCTAGCGCGCTAGCACTGCGGAGACTATGGTCATCCTTTTAACGCAATTTATTTTTGCTATTTTTTCGTTAGAAAAAATTTATCAAAATTTTTAAAATTCTTCCCAATTTTTTTTTCTCAAAACAGGAGCGGTCCCCAATTTCAGTCGTTACTAACGAGTTTTTTCGAAAATTTCTCAGTTTTCCCTTTCAGAGGGTGTTCTCGGGGTGGTTTGAAAAAAAGACCAGCGAAATTTCGAACGGCGACTTTTCCGAAGTTCCCTAGCGATATGAAAAAATCGGGAAAGTCGCTGTTCAAAAAATCGCTGGTTTTTTTTTTCATACCACCGTTCTCGGACGACGAAAAAACCTGTAAACTTTTAAAATTTCGTTTTTTTCAGTGATAAAGTGACCAAAGAAGTTGCGAAGTATATACATGGTAAAAAGAGAACAGAAAATTTTCGCGAATTCGGCGAAAAAAGGTCCTTCTTTCGTAGTATTGGAGTATAAGTCAATAGAAACTATGCTCAAATAAGCAAAAAGTGTTTTGCGGTAAAAAATTTTGCGCTCAGATAAAAAACTCTTTAATGAAGTTCAAAAAATCGAAGGCTTGTCTGGCCTGGCCCATGAGTCTCACACCCCGGGCCGCAGCAGGCCGCCTAGCCGGATGCACAAGCCTGGCGGTATGTGAATATTGCGCATGTTCAGCCAATTGCTCGAGATAACAAAATAATTCACGATGAGCACATGGATTTCTATTCCATTACCAAAAAAAAACTTTTCCATACTACTATGATGCGACCTTTCGCATTGAGCGTATTCAGAAAGTACAAAAAGAAACTCGACGTCATTACCTGATGACGCGAACATTCAAACTCGACATTATCAGCATTCTGCCGACCGACTTTTTCTACATTTATTTCGGAACTCTTCCCATTTGGCGTCTCAACCGTATTTTCAAGGTTTCCAACCGTTGATTTTCAAAACCAAAGAAAAAATTATTAAAAAAGATCAACTCGTTCTGGCTGCTTTTTGACATGTTGGACAACTCGTTCTCCAACCCTTACGCCATTCGGTATCACACTTTCAGTTTTTTCGTTGAGTATTAACCATAGTCGTTGGAGAAAGATACTAAAATTTCAAGCTTTCTGCATAGAGAACAGTTCTCATGAATTTTTCTTAATCATACTTAGGAATTCAAGAGTGGTACCTAATAGGGATACACGAGACGAGGTTTTCTCATCTCGAGACGAGATCGAGACGCGGAAATTTTTGGAAAAAAAAAACCTCAAGACGAGATCGTGTCTCGTGCATCCCTGGTCCCTATAGGAACCACATGTAGGAATCGAAAAGGGGGTTCCTATAGGGGTAAAATAAAGGTGATCCCTATATGGGCTTAGAGTCTGACTTTTTAGCTTCTAAAGCTTGAGTGATCCCTATAGGGGTTTCTCAATTTCATCCAAAAAACGCTCATATATTCAGTTTTTCCATGGAAATGCTTCTCCGTTAATAGTTCATAACAATTATCAACCAGAATGTCCTCTATAGGAGCCACTAACTGAAACCCCTTATAGGGACCTTTTTTGCAAGATTTAGTGGCCCTACAGTGTTGGTAAATTGTCCCTAAAGGAGACCCTCCAAAGGCCTCTAAGGTTGTCTCTACAGAGGGACCACTCGGATTCCTAAGTGATGACAAAAAAAAATTAAAAATTCTTTTTTTTTCGAGCCAGATAAATAATTGCAAGCATATACGAATAATATTCGAAATATTGAAAAATGCAGGATTGCCCGAACCTTGTCCTACATGATTTACATTATCCACTGCAACAGTTGCATCTACTACAAACTGAGCGCTCTGCAAGCTTTTGGACAGATTGCCTATCATGAGAACGGCAAATGGTACCTTAACAAATGGGTGTACAACAACCAAGGTGGACACTTTCGAACGATTTTTTTTTCTCATTTCAATTTTTTATACTACCCAGAGCGAGATGTTTGCGGGTCCTTCAGTGTATGACCAGCGACATCGCGTTCATCTCCCCAGTTATTTTTAGTGTTACTTCTGGCCGTTCAATTGGCATTGAAAGGCTCGCCAGAGTCTCGCTCTGTCTTTGTGCGGTTCTTGCATTTTTCTCGGCACGACCTCTCATTTCGAAATTTTTCATATTTCGATTGTGTGCAGAATCGAGAGAAATGCTCGGTCGCCCCGAGAATAACGCGAGATGTTTTCGAGTTCGTCAAAGCCAATTGAACGGCCTTGTCCTACAATCAATTCTCAGATATTCTTTTCGAAGAGAACCTATTGCTGAAAAATATGCATATAGAAGAGTATTTGATTCGAGAACAAACATTGAAAGCATTTGAAAAATCCGGTGGTATGAAATAAAGATCAACGAAAATTCAAACGGCGACTTTTCCGATTTTTTCATATTGCTAGGGAACTCTCCGACGGCCACCTTTCCGCCGAATCTTTTTCCGACTTTTTTTTCTATAAACTCTTCGTTTTGAAACATCTATATAAAGTAGGCTAGTTATTTATGATTAAAACACAAGGAAATAGGAAAAAAATTTAATAGATGTTCTATAAACCAAAAAAATATATGGGAAAAAAGTCGGAAAGGGATCCGTCGGAAAGGTGGCCGTCGGCAAGTTCCCTAGCGGTATGAAAAAATTGGTAAAGTCCCCGTTCGAAAATTCGTTGGCTTTTTTTTTCATACCACCAAAAATCCGGGAATGTCAAGTCATCGCCTTGAATGTCAAGTCATCGCTCAAACTCCGCCCCTTCTTCGTAAATCAAACCAATCAGAGATCAAGCCATTCACAGAGCGTTTTTGAATGACGTCAATGTAGTTTACATTCAAATCTGATCAGACTATAACTGAGCTCTCGTGATGGATAGTGAAACATGCCAATAATTGAATAAAGTAACAACAAAAAGAAAATAATTGGAGGAAATGCCTACATCCGCTGCTTTTACTTTACCGCAGCGGTAGCCACTTCTACTGGAAACAATCCTGCACCAACAAATGTCATTGAGTTAGTTTTTTTTGTGATACAACAAATTATAATAAATGTAGGCAAAACTTGCTCGTTTCAACACATGTTCCTCGCTTTTTTGCATATTATGCGTTTTCTCGTTCCACTAGTTGAAATCGATTATGCTTTTGGAAACGTTTGAGTATTTTTGTTGAACACAGGAAAGTCGGAAGGGTGGAAAAAGAATCCATTGAAATGATCCTTTTGCGCCATTATCAACCATTCAGACTTTGCCCGAGAATGCTACTTTTTCACAGGTACATTTATATGACATGTTCTTGGATGATGGGCGTGTTCGTTTTCGCCTTATTGTTGGGTCAGGTGAGCTTTTCATTTTTTCTTTTGAATTTCTTGAAGAAAAAAACAACTTGTCTTTTTTCTTAGAATTTTTTTCAATATCTTCAAAAAGACTCTTTGCAGATACGGGATATCGTCTCTAACGCAAACCGAAATCGAGAAGAGTTTCAGCGAAGGATGGACAAAGCTTTGGGAGAATGCAAACGACTTGGTAGCTTTTGTTGTTTGCAGCTGTGTGGTAAACGATTGAAGTAGCCTAAGATTTTTTTCAAAAATTCAATGAATATGTTTCCAAATGCGAAGCCAATTTTAAGGTTTGCCAAAAGATCTGACGGACCGCGTACGCGACTGGTTCATCTACACCTGGCAACAGCAGAAGACACTTGGTTCTTTTTTCTTTGTTTTTTTGACTTTGCATTCTCGATGTGAAATTATTGCTTCATACAACATAATCATGGCGATTTTTTGAGAAAAAAATTACTGAACTTTTAGATGAGAAGAAGTTGATTGAAAAGCTGCCTTTGAAACTTCAAACCGACCTGGCTCTGTCGGTCCACTACAACACTCTCAGTAAGGTGCAACTTTTTCAGGTTCGTTGAAGGCTCTGTTTTAATTGAGTACTGAGTTAGTAATGAACTAATTGGGTTTGAATTTCAATGGTGGGTTCTAGGGGACTAATGAAAAATAATAATTTTGTGCTCACAGCGTTTTTTTTTTTGACGACGTCCCGTCGCGAAATTCAAAATAATTCATAGATTTCGGAAATTCATATATATGTTTCATTCCCTGGCGGTAATTTTGAATCACTTCGAACACGGCAACAGAAGAATTACGTTTTTTTTAAAATGAAAAATCTATTCGTCTCATGACTCATTGAACACGTGCCTTTAATATTCCCATTTGTTTACGATTGTTTCCCATGACGTCACATGGGAACGGCCGGCAGAGGTTTTGACCACGCCTCACTCTTTTTTTGTTTTGCATTATCTTCCACTAACAAAAACTCCATTTACTAAGATTCTTAGGGTGCTGAGAAAAAGCGGAAAATGAATTTATTGAAACGCTATCAGACCTTTTTCTTCGGATTTCACAATTCGAAAAATCCTGCTTTCAAAAATCCTATTATTTGCAACACAATAAAAAAAATTTTTCAGAATGGCAAATCAAAAAAACACAATTCTGGCAGATGTACAAAACATTTTTTGATCAATCTTATCCAGGACTAAAGCCAATTTTTCCCGACTTGAAAGGCGAGGGAGGCGGGGCAGAGAGCGAAACGCGTAGCGTGTGCGTTCGCGGTTCTTGCGACGAAATAAATTCAAGCGTCACCGACTATTTAAAAAGTTCGGTCACCGCTCTTTTAGTATCCATTCCACTATTTTTTAATGCGCACATGAAAAAAGTCAATAAATAATTTCAAAAGAAATAAAAAGAGCGGAAAAAGGTCACTCCAAATAGTCACTGGCGGTTGTCTAAAAAACAGCCAGACAGCCCAAAAGTTTCCAAAAAGTCAAAAAAATTCGAATTCTAAAAATAAATTTCATAGATTTTTTTAATCTGCAGCTGAAAGATGATCAAAGTTGTTACCAACAGAAATTCGAGTTTTGGAAGATAATTAGGTGAAAGTTCAATTTTAATCGAAAAAGTTAATGGTCTTATAGTTTTGTCTCTCCTTACTTTTCGTTTTTCATTTTTCAGGGAAGGGTTTCATAGTTTTAAAATCTATTTATTGACTCAAAGTGTGGATACCTCGATTGAACTTTGTTAGAAAACGATGAATTTTCTTCCAGTTTCTTTTTCTTTGTTGTTGATAAACATGTTTTTTTAGGATTGCGATCGTGCGCTTCTCCGTGATTTGGTCTTAAAACTGCGGCCCGTCATATTTCTTCCAAACGATATGATTTGCAGAAAGGTTGAGAGAGAGAGAGATGGAGAGTTTTGTTCGTTAGAGACTCTCTCATCGATGTGCTTTTTATTCTGAGAGCCAACTTCAGGGCGACGTCGGAAAGGAAATGTACATTGTGAACCAAGGAGTTCTTCAAGTGGTTGGCGGCGAGAGGAACGAGCTCGTTTTCGCCGAACTGGGCCAGGGTGCAGTATTTGGAGAAATCAGGTGATAACGATAGGTGCCGGCCCTCACAAGGAAAGTCATTTTTCTTTGCGACTTGAATCTTTCTTCAAATTCACTCAAGAACTCTCTGAGAGTTTAGATGAGGATCCATAAAAGTTGCAACCCGCTCCAGCCTCTAGTTTTTGAGATAATTGTTTCTGTAGTTCGAAAAGTCAGGCTTGAAACTAAAATTTCGCGACTTTGAAAATCAGATCTTAAAAACTTGAGTTTTGCGCAGGCAGCGATTGTGTGGGAGTCTAGACCACTGAAGAGTGTCTGAGCAAATTTATAGAAAATTCTACCCCGCCAAGTAAAATGACGTCCCTTGTCAGGTTTTTTAAAAAGATCGATTTTTTCACATTTTTTTTATTTGTTGCAAACCTGCAGTCTACTGGCTATTGGAGGCAACAATCGACGGACGGCTTCCATACGCGCCAAGGGCTATGCGACGCTTTTCGTTTTGGCAAAGGAAGACTTGAACGACGTCATCCGCTATTATCCACAAGCTCAGGCGCTTCTCAAGCGGAAAGCGTCGTTAGTTTGTGTTTCTCCAACCTGAGAGAGTCGAACAAAATTCCAGCCAAATGCTAAAAAATGACAAAAAATCGGACACGACAAATGTTCAAGTGAAAACTCGACAAATGGAAGACCGATGCAAGATTTCGACGCTAAACACGCCTAAAATACTCAAAGTTTGTTTTCCTCTGACATGGGAAATGATCGAGTTGAGATTGTGGCCGACCTTCTTCCACAAGACCGTAAAACGACTCGGGAGCTCAGAAAAGCCATGCAAGATTCCGGTGATTTTGGCCATTTATTGCTTTTGAATCAAATGTCAGAAGTCATCGTGGTTTATTCTAAAAATCCAAGTAACCAGAAAAAAAACACCAGCCTGTTTAGTAACTCCAGAGTGGTCCCTATCGGGGCAAACTTAGGAGGGTCCTTTCTAGGAACCACCTTACCAACCCCTATAGGGGCTACTAAAGCTTGCAAAAGTGGTCCCTGTAGGGGTTTTAGTTGGTGCCACCTATAGGGGACATGCTGGTCGATAATTATTGTAAAATCTATGCAAAATTGCATTTTCATGCGAAAAACCAAATTATAGTTCGAGAAGTCCCGCCCTTTCGAATCGCGAAAAACAGACTACATTGTGAGGAATTTCTGAAGGGTCCCTATAGCGGTTTGTTGTTTAAGAGACCCCAATAGAGAGCAAAATAGGGCTCCCTATAGGGGGAAAATCTTAGGGGTCCCTATAGGGGTTTAGGGTCTGAAAGAGTTTTTTCAATGAAGTTGAAAGACCCCTCTAGAGGCCCCTTGACCAACTTAACTTTAACCGTATAGGGGCCAATTTTCCGACCCCTCTAGGGCACTGCGTTTTTTTTTTACGACGCCCCGCCCATATTTCTCCGTATAGTGTAGTGTGTCGTGAGCATGCACTGTTTCTTTTTTTTCGGAAGGGTTTTGTAGCGCGTAAAAAAAAATTGTATTGTGCAGAGCTGGCGCGGGTCGTATTTCGCTCTACTTTCGCAGTCTAACCAAAAAAAAAATTCGCAAATGGAAGATAGTCAATTGTGGCTCTCACACAAGTAGCAAGTGATGGTTTCATGGTTCCAGAAACGCGGCGTCAGTCCATGTCGCAGTATTACCCGTGGCATCGTCTGAAAGTAGACTATGACGACGACGACGAAGAATCCATGTCTGATGTCAGTGACATGGAAAGCGTCTTCGAGTTCGAAAGCGGCGCCGTCGAAATCTCAACACAAGACGCGCTAGAAGACGCTCACGTCATCGACGGCAAAGACTTTGGCGGGAATAAAAGCGTTTAACAAGCAAATGCACACACACAAAGACTAATATTGAATAAATAAGACGGCTCAAATCGTAAAAAAAAAGAAATAAAAAGGAAATCTGGCTGAGCATTGAAAGAAATTTATCGTAAAGAGCTGCTGGCCAGACCGGGGCGACCGCAACGCGCTCCGGAGCGCCCGGCATCGCGAAGCAGTCACACTGTTGGAAGACTTCTCCGCAGTTACTCAATGATATAAATAATAATAATAATAAATGAATTTTCATTTTCTTTCACCAACAGGTGTATTTATTAGCCGTTTATCTGCCGATTTTTCGTTTATACTTCATTTCAACATATCTACCCAGCGAAGCGCCCCCGTCTGCAGCTTTAGTAAGATGTTTATTTCTTCGTAAAACTTTGATCTTATATAGCTGATTAACGGCTGGCTCGAGCCATCGGAAAAAGGGTCCTGACAGAATAATGCGCGAGACAGTGCCTGGCTCGTGGAGAGCGCAGAAATAATATGTATTTTGCCGTTCTAGCGCACCTTTTTGCCCATCCTCAATTTTCTCATTTTTAAGCCATTTCAAGGCTTATTTTCATTGATTTTGTGTCTTAACTCTTCAAAAATGTGTCATTTTAAACAATTTTCAAAAATGGTAAAAAGGTCGAAATGCGCTACCTTAAAAATGTGGTCGAAATGGATGGTCGAGATGGTCGAAATAATGCGCTAGAACGGTGAATAAAAAAAATGCTAAATAAATGAGATTTTCAAAAAATGTGAAACCACTAACAAATCTAGATCTCTTAGAACTTGTGAAATTATTAGAGATAAAAAACTTCAGAGGTGTATTTATGATAGATACTTTTGCCGAGTAAAGGAATTAAAAGAAAAAAAGAAGTAGGAATTGTCAATCTCTTTTTAGTGGTAAAGGTACTCATTGGGTTTGTTATTCTAAAAATAAAGAAACGATTTATTATTTTGATCCCTTCGGACTTGATCCTCCTTTACAACTTCAAGAATATCTCAAGAGTAGAAATAAAAAAAATAAATTAGAGCTTTCAACATTCAAAGTTCATGATTTTGGAACACATCATTGTGGTTATTATTGTTTATTACTTTTAAAATTATTAGAAAAATATGATTTTCAAAGTAGTGTTTTATCCCAATTTTTATAGCCATATGCCAGAGTCTCAAAAGAATCTGGAATAATAACTCTTTTGAATTGCAGCATTTTCGCTTGAGTCATTTCATTATCAAATACAACTTTTTCCTGTTCTTGGGTGTATAGTTGTTGTTTGATTCTTCGAATACAACATTGTTTCTTTCTAACAATACTCTTATTAAAAATACTTTCTCGAAAATCTTCAACTTTAAACTTCTTGACAACATTTTTCTTTATTCCTTTGCTCTTTTAACCTCATCTCCAGGTTTTGGAACTTTTGGAAGTTTAGGATTCTCTATTTCATTTTGAATTCGTTTATTGTAATAATCTACAAACTCTTGACGTCTTTCCTCAGCAATTTTATATGCATATTGTTTGGGTTTCAAGGCTAAAAGTTTTAATAATATTATTTATTTACAGTCAGAACAAAATAACATGTACAAAAAAAGAAAGAAAAAATTGGCATTTAAGCCTGAAATAAATAAATAAAAGGCACTTGAGGCCCTCACGAGCCTCTGAGCCAGTATTGAAAGATGATGAGGTAAGAATAAGAAGTGAGGATTGCACAAAGTTAAAAAAAAAGGAAATAGAAAAGAAAACGTTATAAGTTATGACACAGTGTAGCACACGTAAAGGGGAGTTTGATTGGTTTTAATGATATAGACACGCATTAACTGGATTAGAGTAGGGATGAAGCACGGTTAACTGGATTAGAGTAGGGATGAAGCACGGGTACCTGTTTTAACGGAGTCTGCTGGGAATAGATCCAAAAAGGAAATTGTTATCGAGGAATAGTAACAAAGACCTGAAACGATCTGGAGAAACATTGAGGTTTCCCAATGTAGCCACATTATTCCATAGAGGGATGAACGTCTCAAAGAAATTTTCGAAACGAATCCCTACTCTGATAAGACGTGATGGAGCACGTACTGAATTTGATCTCCTGAAAACACTGTGAGCAACTGGCAAATGACTCTCCTTAATATAAGTTTTATGTAGTGTTCTTACTAGGGAACGTTTTTTTACCCCCCGGTTGAACTTTTGCTGAAACTTTGCTGGTGCGTACTTTAGGACCCCCTGATTCCAGAACAACAAGAAAATTTCTCGCAATAGATCTTGTTTCCGAGTTATGGAGCTTCGAAGTGTGCAAAAATACGCAAATTGGGCCAAAAAAATAGGCTATTTCGGGGGGTCCTAAAGTCCTAAAGTACACTTCAGCAAAGTTTCAGCAGAAGTTCAACCGGGGGGTAGAAAACGTTCCCTAGTTAGACAAAATTCGACTCTTCTTCTAAAAAGAGAGTTTGTTCTGAAGCTAGGAGGGACTGAACAACTCAAAACAGTAGTCCATATAGGGAGCAACGTAAGTAAGAAAAATCCGGCTTAATAGAGCGGGAGACAAGGCGCGGAACGCTCTGATGATTTGTTTACTTTTTAGTTTGCATAAGGCTATAACTTTACGAACATGAGGCTCAAATGTTAGTTTGTTATCAATAAGAATGCCTAGATCGCGAACAGCTTCCGCAGAAGAGATAGCTATATTATTTATAGTATATTGAACATGAGGGTTGCTAAGGCCTAGATGGAGAAGGGTGGTTTTGTGTTCGGCCAGGTGAAGACCCCATTGACTGTACCATTCGAAAACGCCATTGAGACCTCGCTGAAGCGCTATAGGATCGTCAGAAAAAATTTTAAGATCATCAGCAAAAAGATAGGCCTTAACATTATCAGATAAATTGCTGATAATGTCACTAATGAGTATTATAAATAAAAGTGGGCCGCAGACTGTTCCTTGCAAAACTCCAGATGTGATGTTAAGGTGCTAAGACAAGAGCGAGTTTTCCATTTGCGAGCAGTACTGTATAGGTCATTCCGCGCCAGCTTGTCACGATTTTAAATTTCCTCGGAGCTAGAGAAACCATTTCGGCGCTTCGCTTCGATGCTCTCGGTGTTCCCCCTTGCGTGCGCCTTTAATAAAACATTATTTCTGATTAAGATATTGCTTCAATTTCCTCTATCTTTTTTAATAATTTACGAGGTTGTTTTTAATGGATTGATTTCATTTTTTTCGCCTCAACCATACACACTCAGATTCTGTGCTGGATTTGTAAAAAAATAAAAAGAAAATCAAAAAAAGATTGAATTATTAATTTTTAATTGTTATCAAGGAAACCGACTGTTCGAGCTTTTCTTTCATATAGCTTTTGGGTTAGTTTGATATGAAATTTGATGTTACAACTGTTTTGTGAAATAAGAAAATTCCAAAGTTCGGAAATAATGAGTTTTATTAAAGGCGCACGCAAGGGGGCACACCGAGAGCATCGAAGCGAAGCGCCGAAATGGTTTCTCTAGCTCCAAATAAACTGGAAATCGTGACAAGCTGGCGCGGAATGACCTATATGCGGCAAAGCGCATTGCGTGCATGCACTCTGCGTGTTTATACTTTTGTGGCGTGACGTCATCGCGCCGTACATCTGCGGGTTTTTTTGCTTGCGGGTTTTTTTTTTCAATGTTTTTTTCGGAATTTTTTTTTGGATTTTTTTTTCCGGTTTGGTTTTGATTGTGCGAATATTTTCGAAACAAAAAGAAAACTTCTTTTTTTACCTTATAAGAAGGCTCCTTTTTGTCCTCAAAAAATCTTCGTGTTCTTCTTCTTCTCATATTTTTTTCTCTCGTTCAGATTTTGAAATGAAAAAAAGTGGTGCTATGAATGAAATTCAGGATGGAAAGTGACGATTATGTTAACGCCATTGTTTTCGACTCAATTTTAAAGCAACAAGAAATCACAAAGGAAGTTTTGGCAAAAAAAGATGTCCCTGCTCCTCCACCCTCAACACCGGCATTGTACAAGAAACCAATTTTCGTAAAAATTTCTGACAAGTCCCTTCAAATCTCTCAATGTACATTGTG